>JADLZN010002458.1:0-98047 GCA_018155175.1 Sinocyclocheilus anophthalmus | reverse complement strand
CGGTGCCTTGACAGTACCCCCACCTCCAGGAGCAACTCTGGGTGCTCCAGGAACAGAGGAGGCCTGTCGGCTGTGGAAATCCTCGATCAAGGAGTGGTCCAAGATATCCCAAGATGATAGCCAGCACCTCTCCTCAGGACCATACCCTTCCCAGTCCACAAGGTAGAGGTATCCCCTACCACGCCCTCTGGCGTGCAACAGCCTCCCAACAGAAAACACCGGGGAACCGTCAATGAGATGGGGGGGGAGGAGCAGACACACCAGGGTTCGAAGGGAAAGAAATGACAGGCTTGACACGAGACACGTGAAAGACAGGGTGGACACGAGCAAAAACGGGAGCCTGAGCCAAACCGCCGCTGGACTTAAGACTTTAGTAATGACGATCTGCTGCCACCTTGGCATGTCTCCCCGCCTGAATGAGCGCCTTCCTGGCTCTTTCCCATGTGCGTCTGCACCTCTGGACAAAGGCCTGGGCAGAGGGGACCACGGCATCAGGTTCCTGTGAAGCAAACAGTGGAGGCTGATAACCAATAGAACTTTGAAAAAGGGACATACCAGTGGCCACCACAGGAAGTGTATTATGGGCATACTCTGCCCAGGTGAGCTGCTGTCTCCAGGAGGCGGGATTGTGTGATGCCAGACAGCGGAGCATCCGCTTCAAATCCTGGTTAGCTCGCTTGGACTGCCCATTGGTCTGCGGATGAAATCCGGACGTCAGACTCGCATAAGTACCGATCAGACGACATAACTCCTTCCAAAAATGGGAAACGAACTGGGGCCCCCTGTCAGAAACCACGTCTTTGGGAAGACCATGAATCCTAAAGATGTGATCGACTACCACCAGAGCAGTTTCCTTAACAGAGGGCAATTTGGGTAGGGGAATAAAGTGTGCTGCCTTCGAAAAGTGGTCCACAACCATCAAAATCACGGTATTGCCCCTGGAGGAGGGGAGGCCAGTAACAAAGTCCAGGGCAATATGGGACCAAGGGCGGGTGGGGATAGGCAAAGGCCGCAGCAGACCAATGGGAGGCTTGTTAGAAGTCTTGTTCTGGGCGCAAACCGAGCAAGCAGCCACGAACTGTCTGACATCATGGGGCAGTGAAGGCCACCAAAAGCACTTGCAGGCAGAAGCCAACATCCTCCACACACCTGGATGGCAGACCAGCCTAGAAGAATGACTCCGCTCAAGGACTGAATGACGCAACGGATCTGGAACAAACAACAGACCAGTAGGGCAGTCTCTCGGGACCTCCAGCCCCACAAGACCTCCCTGATCCGCCTCTCAATACCTCAGGAAACAGCCACCACCACGACACCCCAGTGTAAAATGGTGTCGGGCAGCCCCGCTCCCCGGACTGGCAAAGAGACGAGACAGAGTGTCTGTCTTCCACTCATCCCCTTCCCTTATCTGAACCAAGTGGTAGGCATTGCAGAGGTCCAACTTTGTGAAGATTTGTGCTCCCTGCAGCAGCTCGGGAGCCAATGACATCAATGGCAGGGGGTACTGATTCTTTACAGTGATGTCATTCAGCCCACGATAATCGATGCAAGGGCGCAAGGAACCATCTTCTCCACAAAGAAGAACCCCGCACCTGCAGGAGAAGAGGAAGAACGGATGAGGCCAGCTGCCAATGACTCCTGGATATACTCATCCATGGCCTCCCTCTCCGGTGCTGAGAGAGAGTACAGGCGACCGCGAGGCGGAGAAGTGCCTGGGAGAAGTGCCTGGGAGAAGGTCAATGGCACAGTCATAGGGTCTGTGAGGAGGGAGAGATACCGCCTGAGATTTGCTAAAGACCCTCCGAAGATCGAGGTACTCAGCAGGAACACTGGTCAGATCCGCAGTTTGCTCCTCCTGAAACATAGAACAAGAAAAACCAGCAAACGAGGCAACACCCAGGCAAAATGTATGACAAAATGAGCTCCATGCCAATACAGAATTCTCAGCCCAACCAATGTGAGGGCTGTGTTTCAACAGCCACAGGTTCCCCAGCACAATAGGTGTGCTGGGAGACTCGAGGAGGTAAAAAGCAATCTCCTCACAGTGGTTGCCGGAAACAGTTAAACTTACAGGGGAAGTGACGTAAGTAACTTGGGTGAGGATGGTGCCGTTGAGAGCCCTGGCAATGATTTTCTTCTTGAGAGTTGTGGTAGGAATGCCCCACCAACCCACCAGGGTAGCATCAATGAAATTACCCTCAGCCCCAGAATCCACCAGGGCTGAGCATGGCCATTAAAAAGGCCCCCACTTGACAATGGCAGGCAGCTGAGTAAGGAATACAGGGGAATCTGATACAGGGGTGACGCTCACCAGTACTTCCCCATCTACTGGTGAGCTCTGGCTTTTAACGGACATGCTGCAGATTTTCACGTAGAAGCAAAGTCGTTGGTTGAGGCATCGCTGCTTCTCCTCCGCTGCCAGACGGGTACGCCCCACCTGCATGGGCTCCACTTCAGAAAAGTGGCTCAGGGCGAACAGTAGCAGCTTCAGAAACAGAACAAGGAGGTATTGGCCAAGAAGAGTGAGCCATGACCCATTGATGGCGTAGTGCCAGATCCACCAGGTCATCAAATAAAGCCGGAAGGTCATGGATTGCAATCTCAGGATTGAGCCCCTCTCTAAAAACATCCTATAAAGCTGCTTCATTCCAACCACAAAGCACAGCCAGTGTCCTGAACTGAATGGAAAAGTCAGTGACTGACAACTCGCCCTGCCTCAGTCTCACCAGCTGACTGGCTGCCTCCTTGCCAGCGACTGAGCGATCAAACACCTTGATCATCTCCTGACGAAACAGCTCAAATGTGGCACAGTAAGGCGCTTACTTCTCCCAGACTGTAGTTCCCCACTCTCGGGCCTTCCCAGTGAGTAGGGTAATAACAAATGCGACTTTTGCTGCTTCGGTAGCAAAGGTGGTGAGCTGCAAGGTAAACGTGATGGCACACTGGGACAGGAATTGGCGGCAAGCCCTAGGATCCCCATCATAAAGCGGCGGAGTTGGTACTCTAGGTTCTGGAGCTACCCAGGCAAGAACAGGAGCTGAAGCAGAGGCAATGGCTGCAGTCCGAAGGCTGTCCTGAGTATGAGTATGAGTATGACACAATACATTAGCTAACCATTGGTATAAGTCATCAGTATTCCAGTAATACATTTTTAATTTTGAATGTAGTCAGACTTGAGTGGGTTTTTACATTTTGGTTTCACTATTTTTATTCATAGCTCTCATATTTATTTCATTTTTGTATTATTATTGCTGACATTTATTTCACACTATATATACTTGCGGTCTAGTGAATGATTGGATCTATTAATGCTCTTTTTTTTTCTTTAGCACTTATTTCTTCATCTAGTCATTTATTTAGAACTGTTAAATTTTGATTATTCGCTGATCTATGTTCTGCAAAACACACATCAACCATATGCTCACTTCGTTATTTTTCCATGCATCCCACTGACACAGGGAGTAAGGAAAAAGACGTAACAAGTTACTCTTCTGGCACTCTTTTGCAGGCTGTGACTTCAAACGGTGTCTGGGTTACAGACTCTCAGAACTAGACTTAAAAGACACCATAGCTAATTGCTAACTCCGAAGAGGCCTATCGCCGTACCCCATGTACAACGTATGCATCCTTAGGTTATTTCAGCGGTTCCGCGTTTAATACTGTACGTATCAAGTGCAGGAAAGCCAGAAGCTCAGATTATGTCACATCCATTACCGTTGTCTTTTAGCATACTACTGTCAAACCCTTGTCAAATTGTGTGCGAGGTTCCTTGAAGCATTCTTTTAATTAGCAGGAAAAACTGTATCCTTTTCTGGGTAGTTAGCTTTGAAAATTTCCCTTCTAATGCTATGCTCTACAGAGCCTCTGTTTATGTTTGTCACATACTGAAGAAAAATTAAATATCAAATCTATTCCATAGTGTTTTCATTTCAAAGACATGCTTGTGTTCACCTTCAGGCAAGTCTGACAGATAAAGACTTTAGAATCACGTTTTATCCAAAACCTGGCAAAGAACTGATGGATAATTATTTGTAAGCCTCGGTAGTTTTGAGCATGAATTTCCACACACACAGAGTGTTTGGCAGATATTCTTTATGCTTGAATTTTCTGTAGAGAGAGGACTGGCATATTAACACATAGAAGATAAAATGAAGATAAAGAAAAGCTTGTTAAGAACTAGAATCTAAAAGCATATTGAGATATATTTAGCTCTTTTCGTATATTACAGGCATGCAAACTTTGAAAAAGAATATTTATGGCACTCGGGTATGATCTATGTAATTGTTTTGATGGTACATTTCTAGTTTCAACATTATTTGTTCTTCAGACATTCATGTTTTTGTTTTGTTTTGTTGGTTTGTTTTTATTTTTATTTATTTTTATTTTTACCCACGTCTGTTTTTTGTTGATCATTAAAACATGTCCAATTTTACAATTTACTCATGGAGCCACATTAAGATCCCAATATATCTGGAAATTTACCAGACAGGGCCTTATCAGTGAAGATACCAAAAGAGAACTTGGTAACAATTTAGTTTGGGACCAATTCTCAGTATTAACTAGTTGCATATTAGCATGCATATTACTAAAATATTAGCCATTTATTAGTACTAATAAAGCACATATTAATGTTTTATTCTGCATGACCATATTTTAGATCTTTTAATCCTACCTAAACTTAACTACCTTACTATTAATTTAGAAAACAAATTAGGATTATGATTTGTTTTTTGTGCCGCAAAAGTAATAGTTAATAGTTAGTTAATAGTGAGGATTGGTCCCCAAACTAAAGTGTGACCGAAAACTTTGTTAAGAAATAGTATTTAAAAGGATATTAAGACTGAATGATGCTGTCATCTTTCTAAATTGTCATTTTGACCCCCCTCTACAAAATAGTGCATTACTCAGTAAATATTCAACCATGCCTTTAAAAAAAACTAGAGAAGAAATTACTCACTACCTTTAAATCTATTCATAAGATAGACTAAATATATATATATGTAACTAAATATATATGTATATTTCTTTATTGTTGAGTAAGTCATTTTTTTTTTTTTTTTGGGTGAACTATCCCTTTAAGCATATTAAAACACCAGACAAAACATTATTTTCATCGCAGAATATCAGATAATGTCAGAAAAAAAAAAGAAAAAAAACTTCTGAGGTGTCAAAGCAGGCAAATTTGAAAAAAATTACGTTTTATTAGGTAATCCTATAGGGGCTAAAGCATGTTAGATGTCAAAATTTGGTTTGAATCTGTTTGGTTGGTTTGATATTGGTTTTCTGAGTGCAACAGTGAATTGATGTGAAAGCAGTTTGGTCTAATTTGCAGAAGTGAACTGCTACTGATGACATATACTTTAAATCTTTACATGTTCCTGGTCACACTTAATACAGTATAGCACATTTCTGCTTGTCTCTGAATTAATTGAATTTGGAGAGCAGCTCGAATTCTTCACATTTTCACATCAGTAGCAGTATAACTGCATGTAAAAGGCACCTTGTCCGGTTTCGGACCACTGGCGATTGCTTCAAGACTAATTTCATAAAAAAAAATATAATGTAATTTATGTCTGAATCAAAAAACTTTATATAGTACATTTAGTGTATAAAGGTGTAAATAATATAACAGAAATATCACAGGGTTCACAATTTGGTTTAACCTTCATTAATATGTGCATTGAATTCCCTAAGCCTTTTATATATGCACTGTCAGGCTACTAAATGATGCGTAAAGTCTTGTCTTTTTAAGAAATAACATGGTACCTAAACTCTGATCTTTTGACCCATATCCAACACCAGCTGTAACATATGCACATATTTGGTTTATTTTTAATGTGCTCTGTACATTAATTTATCAACATCAAGTAGAAGTCTATCATTCTCTCACGCATTCCTTTTGTTCTCCAGAACTTCATTCATGGAAATCTTCAGAATGGAATACTAATGTACTACTTACATCAATGAACAATGTGCTGTACAATTTTTAGTCATATAAAGTGAATATAAAATTAATTAGAGTTATTTTACATTAAATATTTTTTTATAAATCATTCATCACTCTAAAAATGGAATTGGATAGACTACCACATGCAGTAAGCTCTGTTGTATAGTGCTTACATAGCATATGTACTATATACTGTAAAAATAGTAAGAGCAGTGTGGTAGTGTGCTGTTACGAACATTTCCTGAATAAACCCTATAGCTCAAGCAATTTGGATATATCATGTTGCCATGGCAGTGAGACTGTCGTTGTCACTCTTGTCCAGTGGCTAGAAGTCAATGGTTTGTAATCTTCCTTTGAGGGAGGTGTCAGTTTTTGATGGTATTGCTCACGACCTTTGAGAGGCATGACAAGGGCAGCACAATATTAACCTTAAACTAAGACCAAAGCTGACATATGTGGAGGAAATAAAGTGTGTGTGATCTCTGATCATTTTATCCATCACTCTGAGAGTATGTTTCACTCTATACATTAATTCATGAAGCTTATCAGACAACATGATGGACAAGGAAAACAGGAGGAGAATTTGTTTTTCCTTGATGAAATGAGGCCTGTACGATTTGGTCATAATATTTCTTATTGTTTTTTTTTTTTGTTCAGATGATACGTGGTTTGAATTGTAAGAACGTCTAGGTTACTTGTGTAACCCTCGTTCCCTGAAGGAGGGAACGGAGACGTTACGTCAGTCATGACTGACGAATTGGGATCTCGCCCGAGAGCCCAATCACCTTCGAGTGTAAACAAACAAGCCAGACAGTGGCGTGCGTGTTTCGCCACATGCACCCCGCCCCGCAGCGCGGGTATAAAAGGAGAGCGCGTGCAAACGCACTTCAGTTTTTCGCTGAGGAGCCGAGACGGTGTGCCTCGGCCGTACAGCGGTGGTACAGCAACCGTGGCGACGGAACGTGACTTCTCCGTTCCCTCCTTCAGGAAACGAGGGTTACACAAGTAACCAAGACGTTCCCTTTCAGTCAGTCATGTTCTATGTTACGTCAGTCGTGACTGATGAATTGTGATCCGTATGGAAAACGCCACTATTGTTGACCCCCTCCAGTGCCCTGCGGAAGCCGGCAAGTCCCCCCACATCAGCTGGGGCGCGGGGAAGGATAAGCTTAGGAAAGCGGCTAGGCAGCGGTGTCCGCCACTGCTGTTCCATACAGTGGTACATTGGATAACACTGGGAAAGCGTACCCAGTTGGGAACGCTACGGAAGCCACATCCTGCGCATAGGAGGTATCATGTGGAATACACATATAGACTGGCCCAGGGCAGTACTAAATATGGAAGTCCCTGCGGTAGACTCAACCCGCTTGGGGTGAGATAACTACGCAGCAGAGTTGGCAGTGAACGACTGCCAGGGAAAGACACGGGCTTACCGTGAGGGGAGCCGTACCGTGGAAGAGTACACATGTGGGATCACCCGAAGGGGGAATCACTACACACGGGCACCTAGCCCAGCACAAGGGCTGACCTTGGGCATGCACACGAGTGCTGAGCCTGGCGTCTGGTGCTCCGCCACGCCTGACCACCAAGGGTGCGGGAGGAACTCCACAAGGGTTCGCCAAGGGGAACTGAACTGAGGAGCAAAAAAGCGCATGTATCCGGTCCGTAGAGGGGAATGGCGCAGCAAGCGTGATCGACACCGAGCGGGTCCGGTGTTACTGAGGCGAGTACACGAGAGGACACGGGCTCTACACGGAGATTATAGAATCTCGCAAACGTGTTAGGCGTCGCCCAGCCGGCAGCTCTACAGATGTCTGCTATCAAGGCGCCCCACGCCAATGCCCAAGAAGATGCCACTCCTCTCGTAGAGTGAGCTCTCACTCCGAGGGGGCACGGTAACCGTTGGGCCTGGTAAGCTAAGACTATAGCCCCCACTAACCAGTGGGCAAGTCTTTGTTTGGAGACAGCCTTCCCTTTCTGCTGAACTCCGTAGCAGACAAAGAGCTGCTCAGAGATTCTGAAGCTCCGGGTGCGGTCCACGTATATGCGCAGGGAGCGCGACACGGCCAGAGCAGAGCGATGAATGGGTCTGCCTCCTCCGAGGGTAGTGCTTGCAGGTTCACCACCTGATCCCTAAAAGGCGTGGTGGGAACTTTGGGCACATATCCAGGGCGTGGTCTCAGGACAACGTGAGAGTTACCCGTTCCGAATTCTAGGCACGAATCATCAACCAAAAATGCCTGCAGGTCCCCTACCCTCTTGACCGAGGCCAATGCGGTGAGAAGCACTGTCTTCAATGACAGAAACTTAAGCTCTACCGACTGAAGAGGCTCGAAGGGCTCCTCCTTCAAGGCCGTCAGGACCGAGGGGAGATCCCAAGAGGGTAACAGGTGAGGGAGCGGGGGATTTAACCTCCTTGCCCCTATGAGAAACCTGATGACCAAGTCGTGCTTCCCAAAGACTTACCGTCTACTGCCTCGTGATGCGGCGTGCAATGAGGGAAACATAAACTTTAAGGGTGGAGGGAGAAAGCCTTCACTCCAACCCTTGCTGCAAAAAAGAAAGCACGACCATGACCGGGCATCTCCGGGGGTCTTCTCGGCGGGAAGAACACCAATCGACGAACAGGTTCCACTTCAACCTGTAAGCGTGTCTAGTAGACGGGGCCCTGGCTGAAGTGATGGCGTTTACTACCGCTGGAGGTAGCCCACCTAGAACCTCCGCGTCCCGTCCAGGGACCATAAGTGGAGATTCCACAAGTCTGGACGTGGGTGCCAGAGGGTGCAACTTCTATGAGAACGGAGATCCCTCCTCAGAGGAATTCGCAAAGGATTGTTTTTTGGTGTCTGTTGTGTGAGGAGAGCATCAGTTCGGGGAACCAAGTCCAACTGGGCCAGTATGGCGCTACCAAGAGGACCTGCTCCTCGTCCTCCCTGACCTTGCACAGTGTCTGTGCGAGAAGGCTCAATGGGGGAAACGCATATATGCATAGGCCCCAAGGCCAGCTGCACGCCAGTGCGTCCGTGCCGAGGGTCCCCTCGGCCAGGGAGTAAAACAACTGGCAATGGGATGTGTCTGGGGAGGAAAACAGGTCTACTTGAGCGTCCCCAAAGCGTCTCCAAATGTGCTGGACTGTCTCGGGGTGGAGTCGCATTCTCCCGGAAGGGTGGGCTGACGTGAGAGCTCGTCGGCTGCACGATTGAGCTCGCCTTGGATGTGAATGGCGCGAAGCGACCTCAGATGCTTCTTATTCCAGAGGAGGAGATGGCGGGTGAGTTGTGACGGGAGCGTAGACCGCCCTGGTGGCTGATGTACGCAACGGTCGCAGTGTTGTCAGTACGGACCAGTACATGCTTGTCGTGTAGCAGCGATCTGAAGCGGCGCAGAGCCAGCCATACTGCTGGCAACTTGAGGCAGTTGATATGCCACTGCAGTCGGGGCCCCGACCAGAGCCCTGCAGCTGCATTTCCATTGCACATGGCCCCCCCCAGCCCCCTGGCAGAGGCATCTGTTGACACAAAAACATGTCTGGATACTTGCCCAAGGGACACCCCTGTACGAAGAAAGGCAAGATCTGCCCACGGACTGAAGGTGCAGAAAGAAACCCGGGAAGTGCCGTGTCGCCATGCCCATCTTGGGACCCTGTCGTGAAGCCAACGCTGAAGTGGTCTCATATGAAGCAACCCGAGCGGCGTGACAGCGGCTGTGGATGCCATATGCCCCAGGAGCCTCTGAAATTGTTTCAGTGAAACTGCCGTCTTGCGCTGGAAGGACCCCAGGCAGTTCAGCATCGACTGCGCACGCTCTACTGAGAGACGTGCTGAGAGGTTGACCGAGTCTGGCTCCATGTCGAGAAAAGAGATCCTCTGCACCGGGAGAGTTTGCTCTTTTCCCAGTTGAACAGAAGACCCAACTGGCTGAGGTGCCGGAGCACCAATTCCCTGTGTTCGCACAACTGATCCTGGGACCCTGGGCCAGTATGAGACAGTCGTCGAGGTAGTTGAGAACGCGAATGCCCGCTTCCTTCAATGGAACGAGGGCTGCCTCCACGTCCTTGGTGAAGACACGAGGCGACAGGATAGCCCGAAGGGGAGGACCTTGTACTGATACGCTCGCCCTTCGAACGCAAAGCGGAGAAACGGTCTGTGTCAAGGGAGAATCGAGACATGATAGTACGCGTCCTTGAGGTCGATCGCTGCGAACCAATCTAAAGGACGGACGCATTGAAAGATGCGATTCTGCGTCAACATCCTGAACGGGAGATTGTGAAGGGCCCAGTTCAGCACGCGCAGGACCAGGATTGGTCGTAACCCACCGCCTTTCTTGGGTACGATGAAGTATGGGCTGTAGAAACCTGACCTCATCTCGGCTGGAGGGACCGGCTGTATCGCGTTCTTTGCCAGCAGGACCACAATCTCTGCATGCAAGACAGGAGCATCCCTGTACAGCACAGAGGTGAACCGAATGCCCCTAAACTTGGGAGGATGCCGGGCGAACTGAATCGCATAGCCAAGTCTGATGGTTCTCATGAGCCAGCGGGACAGCTGGGAGCGTAACCAGGCCCAGCGGACCCCGAACAAGCGGGACCAGCGGGGGGACTAGGGAGACCACCGACGTACCAGCAGTGGGGCAGCGAAGTGGAACACACGGACCCGACCCGGGAGGCCACGCATCCCAGGGTGGGGTCTGAGTGCACAGCGCGCCACTTACCTGGCTCCACAGCTGGCAGGGGGCTCATGAGGAGGCATAGCGTCCCTGAACCGGACCCTGCTGCCCATCGGCGAAAGGAGAGGGGGACGGCCGTGTGGAGCCAGGGTCTCGTGCACCGCTATCCTCGCCCTCTTGGGACCCGGAGGCAAAGGAAACTGCTCTTTTATTGAAGTTTGGGTTCGGCTGGGTAGCCAGTGGCGGAACAGAAACAAAAGGGAACAAAAGATGATTCTCCACCCGGCCCTCCTCCCGGGGAAGGAGTGGTGCAGTCACCATCTCCCGAAGAGCAGGATCCAAGAGCCTCCCGGCGGGCTGCGCCGGTTTCCGGCGGCCAGCTCCACGCTGCGACCATTGTGAAGGCGGCGAAAGAGCAAACAGAGGGGCTGCAGCCGGCAGGTGGGGTGGCGAAGGAACAGCAGCAGGACGTGGGGGACAGGATATGAGAAAACGGCCTCCGTCTGCTTCTCGCGAAGCGGAGAACTGTGGGTCAAAGCCACTCCACGCAAATGCCGAATAGGCCGGCCCGGGAGATTGGGAGTCCAGAAGCGAGGCTGGTCGGCACTGCCCTCCATTATCCGCCAAGGTCGCCATAGGGGCCCTACTGGACCACCAATGTGGCATAGTCTGAACAAGGGCCCGTGCCGGACCTTTCGGTAGCCCTAACGAGAGGGTCCGTCGCGGCGCAGTTCTGCAAGCACCCTGGGTCAGGCACAACCCCGTGTGCAACGCTTCAACGCCTTGGCTGCGGTGGCAGACTTACAGGAGGGAACTGGCGTGCAGGGCGGAGGTGGCCTGTCCAGCAGCTCTGTAAGCCTTAGCCATCAGAGCGGACGAAAACCTAGAGGCCCTGGACGGAAGGCGTGGATTACCTCTCCAGGCGGCGGCGCTTTGCTGGAAGAGCTGCATAGCAATAGCGCGCTCGACTGGGGAGATGTCCACATACCCTTGGGCCGTCCCACCGTCGAGGATTGTGAGGACGGAGGAGGCACCAAGTCTATTTCGGGCAGAAAAAGGTGCCTTCCAAAACTTAGTAACCTCCTCATGCACTTCCAGGAAGAAAGGCACCGACAAGATTGCTGGACCCGGCCCTGCCGAGGGACACAGCACACTCGTCCGGGAAACCAGGGTGGTCGAAGCCAGAGGAATGGAGGCCAGCGGAGGAGACGTACTAGACGGGGAAGCTCGAACCGTGACCCTCAGGTCTCCCTGACCATGAACCGAAGTAGCCCTCCGAGAACCGGAGGAGCTAGAGCGGGGCATGGCAAGGGGGATACCCCCCGTTTAATGAGGAGGTATCTAGACCGCAACGTCACGATGGTCATGTTCCCGCACTGAGAACATGACTCATCCATGAGCGCTGCTTCAGCGTGCTGTAAGCCCAGGCAAGAAAAACACAGCGATCATGACCATCAGATGAAGCCAGGAAGCGACCACATCCAGAAACGCACGAGCGGGAAGCCATCTTTAAAAAGACGCCCGTCGCTCGTGAAGCTCTTTTAGAAACTGCTCTTTTTTTGAAAGGAAAAACATTCTTTTAGAGAGAGCGCTGAAGCGCCAGGGGAGGTCGCGGCGAGACCGCAAAATGGCAGCTGCAGCTCGCCGAGGTTTCAGCAACCTGGATGGCAACCCCCGTGACGCGCCATTAACACCAATGCCAGCTGTTTCAAAACACTAGCGGCGATTCTCTTGTAGAAGGATCGGTCTCAGCGAAAAACTGATGTGTGTTTGCACGCTCTCTCCTTTTATACCCGCGCTGCGGGTCGGGGTGCGCGTGGCGAAACACGCACGCCAACTGTCATTGGCTTGTTTAGTTTACACTCTAAGGTGATTGGGCTCTCGGGCGAGATCCCAATTCGTCAGTCAAGACTGACGTAACGTCGAACGTGACTGACTGAAAGGGAACTCATACTCTTATATATTAAGGTTAGAAAGAGTTGTTCTGGAGTCTTGAAGGTTGTTTGTACTTGAGTCTTCTTTAAAATAATCAAACTTGGGTCTCTAAATGTTCACACATTGCAAACTGCTCTGAGAAACCACTGAAAACATGAGCCCCATGTGTGCTATTAATATGTTTAATAGATGACAAAACAGGGCATCACCTCATCACTTTGAAGCATGCAGCACATTGTTTATTTAAATCACAGCTTTTTCCGTTTAAAAATCACTGAAGGCCATACCATGGTGTTAATTTAATTAATTGTGCAGCCCTAAGAGAAAAAGTCTGCCATTTATCTCACTTGACAGTAAACTATTGATTTTGGAAGTTAAAGTCAAACAGGAAAAAATACCTCTTTAACTTTCTTCGCGCACATTCCTGGGCCCGTATTTATGAAGCTTCTCAAAGTGCCATTTTAGTCTCAAGTGCTGAGAATTCATTAAATTTACTCCTACTTTCAAACTTAAGTATAAAAACAAGTTATCAAGTTTCTTAAAGCTAAGAATCACTCTTATTCTCCCAGTCATTTAAGACAGCTCGAGAGGTCTCTCAAGTGGTTAGGAGTTGCCAGTAGGGACTTGTGATGGCACTGAGGAGACAGAGACGTGCGCAAATCTTTCAGGAGAGGAAGAATGTTCTTGAAATGTTTGACAACCAGCAATTAATCAAACAGTTACATTTCCTCAGCTATTCAAACAGAAAATGAGCAAAGAACATTTACATCACCAAAGAACATCATCACAAGCTCAGTCAAGCGCGAGTTTATGCACTTTAAAAACACTCCCATTATAATCAGTGAAGCTACCTACACTGTATCATGAAAAATAAATCTCGTACCCCTTATTTACACTGCACACATCTGCGGCGCGTTACGGCTCCGACAAGGCCACCAGAGCTGATCACGGCTACTCACCAGCCACGCTGCGGCAAGTTTCTGAAGCGGCTCTCCGCACTGCATCACTAAAGATAGGCGCCTATATAATAATACTAGTAATAATAATCGTTTTGCTGTCATCAAAGAAATCAGCAACAGGCAATATCTCTGACTATCGTCGATACACGATACTATCGTCTACCAGCACAAATTGAAGGTTGTGATGACGATTCGTTCCCTTACCATAATGTATTTCAATCATGACAACTCTCAGAAGATTTTAGCATGGTGATGGATATGACAATGTTAATGTTTTTGGTCTTGGCGGAATAGATCTGCTACGCTGCTGTTGAATTGCTGCTGCTGTTGGTTAATGCTGCTGTTGTAGATTATTGCTGCTACTGCAAAGTAAGCACAGGAACTTGCTACTGCTAATGCATATGGCGATACGGTGCCGTGAGTATTTAAGAAATACTGCTGCTGCACAAATAGCATATTAAAATAACCCGTAGCAGATCTATACATGTGGAGCTGGGGAAGGTGTAGGGTTTCAGAGAACTTTGAAAGCGCGCTGCAGGAATCTCTAGTGGATGCTAGCCAGCCATATAAATGCAAGGCAGTTAGCTCATTGGCTGCATATGCAGCATGAACCTTTCATGGAAACTTTGAAAGCTTGTGCCAAGTCGTTTAACTATCTGAATATCATCAGTTACATTAACAAACGTCAGCCTGCGCCATCTAGAGTTTCAGGACAGAACTATATATTCTCTTGAAAATTCTTTATTGTCAAATGTGGGTTGAATGTAAACTCCTATTAGGAATTTAACCATTCAATGTGAATTTATCTGAGAATATTCTTAAATTAGGAAATCTATTCAGTGATTGGTCCATGCGTATTTCCTCATCCAAAATCCCGTTTGTGGCACAGCAAAGTGTCGTGAATCAACTCTAAGACTGACACTTAAGATTTAGTCCTACACTTTGCTTAAATTACGACTGAGATGCTTGAAAACTAACTTTAAAGCGCAGCTTTGAGCCAAGAATTTTAGCAGCGTTCTTGAGAGTAATTCTCAGAGGCCTGATAAATACGGGCCCTCGTATTTCTCTTCTCTTTCATAGCATGCAGCACATGCAGACCATTATTTATTTAAATCACAGCTTTCGGCAGTTTAAAAATCACTGAAGGCCAATTTGTGATGTTAATTTAATTAATTGTGCAGCCCTAAGAGAAAAAGTCTGCCATTTATCTCACTTGACAATAAACTATTGATTGAGTTAAAGCCAACATGAAATAAAAATAGACCTCTTTTACTTTCTTCATGTACATTCCTGATATTTGTGTGAATGATTTATCAGTGAATGTTATTTCAAATAATGTGACACTGAAGACTGGAGTAATAATGCTGAAAATTCAGCTTTGCGTTACAGGGATAAAATAGATTTTAAAATATATTTAAAAAATAGTTATTTTAAATTGTAATAAAATGTCATATTTACCTGTTTAATGATTTAGATCAAATAAAACAGCATCAGTGGAGAATAGGTGACTCTTGTTTGTAAAAAATTTAAATATACCAACCTAAAACTTTGGCCCGGTATTAAAAAATGAACTTGAGGATGAAAATTAATGTTCAGTTTAAGACTGTTATTAAACATTTTAACTAAATCCTGTAGCACCAAATTACACTGAATCTGATGAATGACCTGCTTACAAGATTGCCTAATTGCCTAAAAGGCATTTTCACATTTATGTCTTGTCAGTGTTTTCAGGGGTTTTCATATGAAGGCATGTTGACTCCAAAAACATCTCTTCGTTGACAAACAAGAGCTTCATAGAGAACTTTCAAAGACTGTCTCTCAGACATGGCCACAGGAAGCCAGACTACTAAACGGAGTATAAAATTCTCCTTGTCAGAACACATTATCTAAATGCACCTCTACATAGTCGTCAAGCAGAAAAAAATGCCAAAACCTCAAAGGTCACAATCACCCACGGTGCCAGACAAGATCAATAAGTAATTAGCTCAGCAATAGCACCAGTTAATCATCCTTCACTTTTTACTTGAGCTACACAGCACAAGCTCTTCTGACTATTTTGTCGATCCTTACTTCTGCTTCATGAAAATGGAGCTCATTCACTCTCAGTTGTTTCAAATATATCTATTTCAGACATCATAACGAAAATCATAAAGTAATGCAGATGTCTGATGGTGTAATTTACCATCAGGTTATCGCATTCACTATTAAAGATTGTTCATATTGTCTGTAATGTTCATTCAAGGTGCAATTATCTCCATTGTTTGAACGAATGACACCTGTGAAGTGAACTGGATATGATATTCATGATTAGGCCCAGAGGCATCATGCCCATTCAAAGTGATTTTTGAGCCAAGTGGATTTTGAATGCAGCTTCCAAAAGACAAAAAATAGCCGAATAATATCTATATATTAAATAATCACACCAGCATGATTAAATCGTTCAGCGCGTCATATCATCAGCTGCTAAAATTCAAATCTGCTTTCACTGCCTGGCGCTGAGCCAGAGACAAACGTGTTTTACAGCACTGCGCATTATAACCAATCACACACGATTCTGTTGAGCTTAGTAATGCAGTAGCCAATCAGAGGCGTTCAGATGAGTCATCGCTAACATACCAGCGTTTTCTTCACTCGCTCGCTGTCTGAATACCTCTTTCTGGCGAATTCTCACGTTAGGAACAACAAACTGCAGATGTGTGTATGAATCTTTAAGTAAGATATTCATTTCACAGTGTAAACAGCTTCAGTGATTTTAATGGGAGATTTTGAGAGTGATTGAACTCTAGACTGTCAGTGAAAATGTTCTTTGATAATGTAAATGTTCTTTGCTCTCTTTCAATGAAAGTGTTATAAGTAGCCTAACTTACAATGTTTTTATTCACATTAACTTTCAATGTTAAATTCACATTAAATATAAAGTCAGTCATCTTAAAAAAATGTTATGGCATGACACCCATATCTGTTACTAGGTAAACAACCCAGCATTTTTTAGAGTGTACACTCTAAAAATGCTGGGTAAAATACAACCCAGTGCTGTGGTAAAATAGGGAGAACCCCAGCAATTGGGTTGTTTTGACCCAGGGGTTGGGTTACTACCCAGAAGGTTGGGTTAAACATGTACCCCAACCGCTGGGTCAAAACAGCCCAATTGCTGGGTTTGTCCCTATTTTACCCAGCACTGGGTTGTATTTAACCCAGCATTTTTTAGAGTGTAGTTAATAGACTACATTATAGGTTACTTTGACCATCGCCCACTATAGATCAACTAATTTAATCTATAAAGGTGAGAATCAAGATAATACATGATATGGTTAATGCGTTTGGGAATGTTTCGAATAAAAAAGGGGAAAAAATTATGAAAACGAGTGCATTGTGGCTGTCGGTGTGTCACATGAGCCCCCACACTCGTGCCCCCTCAAAAATAATAAGTGCATGAAGCACCTGATTAGGCCTGTGCTGCGATGCAAGCCCAGGTTTCATAATGGTAGTTTCAAGTTCTCATTGCTCTGGCTCTGAGGTTGTGGCACAAACCTCATTATAACCTAATCAGTTGAATAACCAAACAAAGGGAACGAATACATCCTGTGTAAAGTCATGGACATTCATTAATGTCCATTCAGCACAGGGAACGGGTTTTAACACACTATTTAATTGGCCACTAATGTGGCCTCAACAGGGAAGCTGAGAAGAGACTGGGTATATGAAATTCAATCATACAAATAATTATTCACTACACAACTGTCCCTAATGCAAATGGAGAGATCCTTTATCACACATCTTTTTTTTTAGGCTTTTCCACTTCTGTAAGCAGCAATAAACTATGACTTGATTATGCACTTTGCTGAAAATAAAGAAACCAACTGCAAATATTTAGGGGATTGTTCACCCAAATCTGAAAATTCTGTCTCTATTTACATACTATCAATGTCATTTCACTTAAATAGATTTCTCTTTTGTAAGGAACAGCAGTTTCCAAATAAAGAACATGCTGGTTCTGCCGAGCTCACAAATGACAACGAATACCATAAATGTATGATATAAGTATGTTTTCATTTGAAAACCAAGCTTTGTGTGATGAATTTTATTATTCACTGAGAATTATGCCTTTTGCTGTAAATCACAAACATTATATTACATTTCCGTTTATGTGGCAGGTTTGAAGAGCAGCATGAACGTTCTGTTTAATGTCTCCACTATCAAAACCACTATCAATACCTTGTCAAAAAAATTTAACTTCAGTATACTAAAATATCAATTTGAGTTACTGGTAATTCTCATGTTAATATGCCATATAGTATTTAAAAAATTAGGAAAAACAACATTTTTGTTAATCTGTGGCGACAAATAGTATAAAAAATACAATCTACAGACATCACATAGGTCAAAATGCCTTAACATTTTAAGAGGAATGCAAACATACTAGTTTTATAATATTTGAAATGGCTACGGAGAAGATAGGTGGGAAATAATTTGTGTTATTTCAGATGGTGACACAAATGATGACTACAGAGATGACTACATTTAAGCATTTCAATGGGCTTAATCAACAGCTGAGCTGATTTAGTTCACAAATAATTCATGACTTAATTAAGAATGTCACAAGACATTTAAGACATAAATATGATTTTTCTTTACAATGATCAATACTAAAATTAGGTATTAACTCTACATTTCGTGCCATCAGTCGTGGGTGCATTCAAGCTCCGACCATATCCCGGTTCTTTGCTTTTTTGACCAGATCACTGAATCAGTTAGTTGTTGACTCAAAATGCAGTCTGATTCTTGAGTGAATTGTTTAGTGTGATTTGTGAACCAGTTCAACAGGTTCACTGGAAAGAATCAGCTCATTCTCGAAACTTACATCGCTCCACTCTCACCCCTCTTCATCAGTTTGAATAAAAGAGGAACTTAATGTTTTATAAAATGTAGTAGAGTAAAAAGTACTTTGGAATGAAGTGAAGTGAATGTTTCCTAAAATAAAAATACAGATAGTTGAAAAATGTACTCAAGCACAGTAACAAAGTAAAAAATATTTTGTTACTGTCTACCACAGTGGGTTTGGAGCCACGTGATGGTGAGTAAATGATGATAGAATGTGGTGAAATATTCACTTAAGAGAGGACAGGAAATAGATTTAATTTTAAATTAACCTTTTTCCACAGATTTACAGATTTCTGTCTCTCCAAGCGTCGTAAAATGAATCGAGCAGATTAGTCTGAATCTTGTGAAGAGCTAAAGTGCCCCTATTATGCTATTTTGAATATTGCCTTTCATGCAGTGTGTACAATGATCAATACTAAAAGTAGGTATTAACTCTACTTTACAGTGCCATCAGGTCGTGGGGCATTCAAGTCCGACAATATCCCGTTCTTGCTTTTTGACCAGATCATGAATCAGGTAGTTGTTGACTCAAAAATGCAGTCTGATTCTTGATGAATTGTTTAGTGTGTTGTGAAACCAGTTCAACAGGTCAATGGAAAGACTCAGCTCATTCTCGAAACTGACAGTCGGCCAATCTCACCCCTCTTCATCAGTTGGAAATAAAAGAGGAACTAATGTTTTAAAAATGTTAGTAGAGTAAAAAGACTTGGAAATGAAGTGAATCGCAGAAAGTTTCCTAACAATTAAAAGAAATACAGATAGTTGAAAAATGATCACTCTCAATGAGCACAGTAACAAAGATAGAAAAATGAATTTTGTTACTGCAGTGGATACCCACAGGGGTTTGAGGCCACGGGATGGTGCTCAGAGAAGTGCTGATAGAAATGTGGTGAAAAATATCACTAGACGAGGACAGGAAATAGATAATTTGTACGCTTAAAGGGGTACCCACTTATTTCCACAGAATTTACAGAAACTTTCCTGTGTACTATGTCGCTAAGACGAGTCGTAATAAAGTGAATCGCCGAGCGATTTAGTAGATCTTGTGAGGCTAAAGTGCACCTATTATGCCATTTCGAATATTGCCATGCAATATGCAGTGTGTAATGTAGCTGTATATGAATGTAAATTATCTGCAAAGTTGTAAAGCCGAAAATGCACGATATATAAAGTTATTGTCTCCCAAAATAAAGAATCGACTCTGAACAACCAAAATGAGTTCATCTGTAAAGCCATTCCATGATGGCTCTATCGAGCATCAAAATACAGAACTATGGCAAGGGAGTATCAATTTTCTGAAAGAATGGGCCATTGAACATCAGAGCAGGTAGGGCATGGAAAGAGGTTGAGAGACTGAATCTTTGAACTGGAGATTTGAATAATTGTTGGTTGAGAAGCATTGACATAATAGGTGCATTATAAAAGCATATTTGTCGAAGAAGGAAGAGGATTAACAGAGCCGAAGCCACAAAAGTTTATTAAGCACTCCAGCTGGTGATCATGACATGCAAATAGAGCACGTCATATGGTAAACATGGAACTTGTGCAGTCCTCAAACGTTAAAACAAACCTAATTGGTTCTGGTGCATCTCCTGCGCAAGTTTACCTGGTAAACACAGAACCTTAAACTTGTGCAAACTTTACCATATGTAATTGTGCTATTATGTATGTGTGTCCATCGTTGTTTAGATGGAAATACATGCCTAAATTAAATCTGTTCATCATATAAAGGGATCATATCTCTACAAAAGACTCTACACATTACTCGATTCATATGTTTTCATTTTACAACATCTGTATGACCTTTTTGGATCTTCTCTGTTTTGGTTACCTGGACCTTCAGGTTTCATTATAAATGTCTTTAATTGTGTTTCAAAGATTGACCAAAGTCTTATAGGTTTGGAACGGCACATAAGAGTGATCACAGAATTGTAATTTTTTGGTGAATTAACCCTGTGACTACACTGCACACAAACACACACTGATGTAGTATCTTTGCACTGGTGAGGCACCAAACAACCTCATAGAGGGAATATGTTGAGCAACAGTGTCACCTGCAGGGGGGTTTCTGATCAAGACACATTTTACATTAGGACATTCACTGACATGCACTTCATAATGTCCGCATGTTGTTATAGACACTTTCCATAAATATAGGGTACAAAATAAGACAACATGTTAAAAAATGAAGTATTTTTTTCTTAAATGGTCAATGAAAAGGTCAATTAACCTTCAGAATATGTTGAAAGTCACCCTCAGGAAGTCAAGATGAGCTGTTTTATTTTATCTTATTTTTTCATGTACATGCAGTTATGCATTACAACACATTACATTTTTGTTGGATTTATGCAAGTTTAGTGTCTGCTGGATAAAGAGCATAATTCAACATAACAAAGTGAGATTCTAACACATCCACAGCAACATGCTGAACTAATAATAATAATACTTTTTTCTCCCTTGGAAGTCAATATGATGTCAGGGCCTAGTTATTAGGAAAATGAAGAAAAGACACCTCAGCAATGTTTTAGCTTGCCCTAGTGAGTGATAGCTTAATTTAGGATACATTTGCAGCCCTGGTACCTGTTCTGGCATGGCTTTTTAAAATTGTATTTACTTTAAAATGTTATATATTTAATTTGAGTGCATATTTAAAGTTAATGACTCAAAATGCATGTTATTTGATAGTTCATTATTTTAACTTATTTTTTGCTAATTTTAGTTCTTTTTTTTACATTGATAATACATTTAAAACTATGTACACTCAGATTCAAGTTATATCAATAGCCGAAAGTAATAAAAGCTGTTGAGATCAAATGACCAACTGAATACTACTTGCTTTATTTTAGTAATTCTCATTATTAGACAGGATTGACTGTGAATATCCCACAGTTCATTAACTGGAAACTTTTGCTGCATTCACCATACTAAGTGTCAGTCCAAGACAACTGCCATAACGTTAGTGCAACATGAACAAAATATTTTCTTCTGGGTGGCAAAGTACTCTTTAACATCCTTTTGTAAAGCCATTCAAATGAATTTGAATGTTTTTCAGCATAATAACAGAACAAAGTACCTGTATATAATAAGCATAGTAAGGTCAGAGAAAATAGAGTGCATATAGTTTCTCTGGAAGCATGTGCGAAAAATATGCAAATACACGCAAATTAGATTGGACACCATAAATAAACATTGGTATGTTGTATGTATTTGATTTGAATTTCAGGTGAACTCCCCTCAGTGTTTGCATAGGGAAATCACAGCAAGGCTTTTACTTTGTCCCAGAACTTCACAGTTTTAACAGACAACAACAGATGGCATGCTACAAGTGAAGGTGAGAGTTTATATTGGTTGAGTGTTACTTGATTGTTGTTTGAGATTTTTATCATCTGAGTTGCTTTTGATTAGAAATGGCTGTTAAACAGTTTAATGGTGGATACCCAAAAGTAAGCAAGAGTCAGAAAGTCTGCACTGTATGTTTAGACTTAAACAGATCTTTAACGTGCCTTTAGCCTAGCATTTTCCACACAGCTGCTCCTTGCTTTTGCTCGTTTGATTTTTCTTGTTAAAACCACAGTATTTGACAATAGTAAAGAAGCTGTTTAAAGAGAATCACAAGACATGCAGCTGTAATGGGCAGTGCTGAACTGAGCCTCTGTGTGTCAGTGCTGCCTGAGGCACTGGGCTGCTGCAGCTAAAGTCACTTTGAACTTTCTGAAGTTACATACTTTTCACTTTCAACTACCCAATGACACCATAGTTATGTCTGGGACAAAGACGTTGAACTTGTTTGGCAGGGTTTATTTACTGATACTTGGTTTGACCTGATCTGGACTGATCTGGAAAAGGTTTTGAAAACATGTATTTTCAACGTCTTTCTTGCATACCAGGGTGTTTAATTCCATATCTCTTTAATCTGAATTGGAGTACAAATACAGACCATAAACACCCTGAGATCTAATGCAACTTGAATAATAGACCAGTACAGAAGTTTAGATTATAAGGTAAGGTATGAGATCTGTGGTTCCTCTTTGCTTAACTTATCACAGTGCGCTGTTAAGTAAAGTTTACACACTATAAACTTAGATATTTGGTACTTGCTTGAGGACTGGGGTACTATACATTATTAGGGGAAGTACGCTCAGAGCCTCAGGCTATATTTTCTTTTTTTTATGCCTCTTCATCCGTCTAAAAGGATGGCATTGTGACTTTTTTTCTATTCTTCTTCTACGCTTCTGTACCAACAAAACCACCCAGACAGCGTTATTATTTTTTCAAAAGCAGAACTTTTTCTATTTCTGCCGTCACTGTGTGCCGTGGTGCCTCAGTTCTTTAGAAACTATTCAGAGTGTCTGAATCGCTTCCGACTTGATGATAAAGTAAGGCTTGTGCTCAATGTGTCATTATCAGACCATCTTATAAGGAAGTACATGTGCAAAAACTGCTGTAAAACTTTCAAGCAAGGTAGGTTTTGGATTTTTTTTATCTCTACCAGGAAAATTCTACAAACTTTTTAGATAAGTAACAAAACCACCATAGTCTTGTTGAAGCGACAGTAATAAGTTAATGCATTTAATGTTTTTCAATGCTTCACTCCAAAAATATAATTGTTTTACTTTAAATAAAGTCACAAAAAAACTAAAAATCCATGCAAAAGCAATGTTACCATATTCTGATACAACCGAGGCTTAAAATTTTGCCCAGTTTTACCCAGTTTGTGAGATGTGGCAAGCAGGGTGTAAAGGCAGAGACTGCAGGATTAGTAGTGACGTGCCTTCGAAAGATTTTATAAAAATGTTTTTTGTCCCGGGAAGTGCATGGGAGAATATGTTGTGTTGAAGAGCATGAGTCATGATAGTCCAGGTGGAGATAAACAGAACAAAGAGAGGAAGAGAATGTGTGCTGATGCTTGCTGGGGAGGAAAGATCCATGCAAACAATAGGTACCAGGTGCACTTTTCTCATTCACAGCAAGTGGTGAGAAAATATTAGTTGAAAACCCTGTGCTTTGACTTGAAGTGACGTGAAAGATAAGAGGAAAAGAAGATTGAGTATCTATAGGAAACTTCCAGTACAGTACACACAAAGGTCAATTTATTTGTTTGAAGGCACAACAGCAGTGGTCAGATGAGAGGCCTTGAGTGGGCTTTGATCCAGCAATCTTCTTTACAGCATTGAGATGCCTACTTCTCTCAAATCCCCCAATAAACACCAAACACACACATCACTCCCCCTTCAGGTTGTTTTGAAAAATGAGTAACCTATTGTCTCTTGTCTTTCTGTAGAGTGACCAGTGATGGATGCAGAGGCCAATCAGACTCAAAGAGCAGACGGTCAAACCAAAGAGCTGAGCACTATTATGGAAGACACTGAGGTATCAGAGAAAGGTAAAACTCTCCTAGTTATTCATTTTTGAGTAATGTTTGATGAAAATTAAATTGTATTTATTTATTGATTCATTGATTTAAACAATTTCATTCTTGAGATGTGGGACAAAACAGGGTGCAAAATTGAAAAAATAAAACCTTGTACTCAGACAAATGAAACTACATTTATGTATCTTATATGTACTAAGCTACTGAGCTATGCTTTGATACAACCTCCCAACTTTTCTCTTTTTTTAACAAAATGTGCTTTTTTACCTTGGACTGTGTAATATAAATTGTATCTTTAACAGCATTCAAGATGTTTTTAACATTTCAAAACACATCGTGTTAGCAGACAGATTACACTTTCACATGTGACCAACAATTCCACAACAAATATAAAATATCATAATGAAATATGATCAAAATATTCAACTGACGGAGGTGACAGAACTGACGGAGTTGACACATCTGACGGTGGTGACAAAAACCTGAATTTGTAGTAATTTTAACTATTAAATACATTGAATCAGTCAATTTCTGTATTAAAACAAACACAACAAACAGTGAGTATGTTATTGTTTATAAAGCTTTTATTCAAGAGTCACATTTAAGTATTTTGATATATCATTGGAACACAAAATCTTATGGTGGTGACATCTGACGGTGTTGACAAATTTGCCATTTCTTTCACAAAACCAATGGAGTTCATGTAGTAGCCATTTAATTTTTTTCTGTTGATGCTAGATGCTAATGGAACCTGCTTCAGGAGAATAAAATTATCTAAATATTTCAAATAATTTCCTAGAAATTGGAAGATGGTGTTGACATATCATGGCTGTGACAAAGGAAATATTAACATTAGGATAAAATATTCTAAAACTAAAACTTAGCACAGCCTGTCTGACACTGATGTACTCTGCACAGGTTAATGTGGCAAGGGGGTCCTTTAGAGTGACAGCTGCCCCTGATATTCCCTGATTTTATTACATTTTATTGAATGTCTGACGGTGTTGACAAAAGTGGGGACGCAAATTTAAAATCGTATTAAACATGCATGTCAGTAAAAAACAACCTTGCTTTGATTGGAGATATTATTAAGTGTTGCTTTTGATAAAACAAGCTCTTTTTCATCATTAAAAAAAAAAAAAACATTTTTATCAATTTTATTACATATGAATGATTGAACCCTTCTCTGAGGACACACTGTTTTAGATGTAGTGAGAAGACATTAAGAAACATAGATTTGGTATAATAATGAGAAAATTAAATTGAAGGTGATACTTGTGCTAAATACATTCTATTATTAATCCCTCATGACATTTAAAGTATTTTTATTTTTTTAAAGCTAATAGCAGTTTACCCTTGCTGGACCCGTTTTGTCCCATGTCTCAAGAATGACTGAATAGACACTTTTTCAAATGTTTGGGGTAAGCAATTTTTTATAATCAATAATACAAATGCTTTTATTCAGCAAGAAGCTTTCAATTGATCAAACGTGACAGTAAAGACATTTATACTGTTACAAAAGATTTCTATTTCAAATGTTGTTCTTTTGAGCTTTCTTTCAATGAAGGAATTCTGAAAAAAGTTGTGGCCCCCCCAATGTTTCACCAAATTATTAAGCAGCACAACTTTGCTCATAATAAGAAATGTTTGTTGAGCAGCAAATCCAGTTTTAGAAGATGTTTGAAAGGATCATTGACATTGAAGACTGGCGTAATGATGCTGAAAATGAAGCTTTGCCATCACAGAAATAAATTAAATTTTAAAATATATTCAAAAAGAAACAGTTATTGTAAATTGTAATAATATTTCACAATATTACTATTTTTAAACTTTCAAAATATTTTTTTTTTACAGATCTTACAAACCCCAAACGTTTAAATTGTTGTGTATCTTTAAAGTAGGCTACTTAGAATTTGTCACACAAGGTACTAAATAGGTTTAATTTTTATGTTGATTCTATGTTCTCATTTTCTTATTTTGATTTTGGGAAAAAATATAGACATTCCTTGATAGTTTTAATGAGATTCATGCATTTAGTTATAAATCAATGCAATCATTATTACAGTTATTTTCAAAGAAACTGATGATTGTTTGAGGTTTTCTTTTTCTGCCTTTTTGTGCTGTATATCACACACGTTGGTAAAATTGTATCAGCGCAGTTTCTTTCAATGACAAACCTCACCATAACAGTATATGTTTGTATGAGAAAATACATTTTCCTTGCAACTGCTCCCAATTGGCATTTATGAATTAGATTTTCCACATGAAGAAACCGCCGTGTATGGCCTTTAGTGACATGGTGGACTGATTTGCACAACAGTTTCACAGGACCCCATAAAACATATCAATTTAGAGATGCACTTTAAAGCACAGACCATTAATTACAAAGAAGAGGAGTGAATAATTCATTATGCTTAGGTCACTACAGGAGCAGCCTGAGGTTGGAATTGTACTGATGGACAAAAAGCCTGGAAGAGAAGCTTTTAGCAAATGTTTCAGTCATTGCTGAGAAGAAAGTGTGCAGAATAGAGCCTATTGGACATGTATGGGGGAAAATCTCAGTTGAGTCATTGTTGTCTACTCTTGAGTGCTCTGTTTTCAATGGGAGCATATCAGTGCCATTAAAAAAAAAGGCTGCTGAGGTACTGTTTGTAAAGGCATGTAGTACTTACTCTGCTGAGTGCTCTCAAAATAAAGATGCAGAATAGACCTCCATTTTCACTGCATGTTTGCAACAGAGTTTAGACCTTCATGATGGATACAAAACTCTTCAGTATATCAATGAAGCCTTGAGTTTACACATCCTTCCCTAGAGTCAGATAGATAGGTTTATGGATGAACTGATAGATAGATAGATGGATAGATGGATGGATGGATGGATGGATGAATAGATAGATAGATAGATAGATAGATAGATAGATAGATAGATAGATAGATAGATAGATAGATAGATAGATAGATAGATAGTCGAATGGTATGAGGACAGACAGACAGACAGACAGACAGACAGACAGACAGAGAGACAGCCAGACAGACAGACAGACAGATGATAGATAGTAGGATAGATAGATAGATAGATAGATAGATAGATAGATAGATAGATAGATAGATAGATAGATAGATAGATAGATAGATATTCAGATGGATAGATGGATGGATATAAAGGCAGATGGATGGATAATAGGTAATCGGATGGATGGATGAATGGATGGATGAATAATTGGATGGATGGATAGATAGATAGTCGAATGGTATGAGGATAGATAGATAGATAGATAGATAGATAGATAGATAGATAGATAGATAGATAGATAGATAGATAGATAGATAGATAGATAGATAGATGATGGATGGATGGATGGATGGATGGATTAGCAATATGCACACACATTTCTAAATGCTCACTGACTGATCTTTTTAATTCACACACACATTTATTCTCTCAGCTAAAGTGCAGACATTTCTCTGAATAACGCACATATTTACACAACAATTTGTGTGTTATCCTCTCACATCCATGTGCACACATTTACAATGTAGATTACAAAGCCAGAACATTCTCTATCTCCCTTTCTCAATCTGTCTATCAGTCTCTCTCTTGTATGAGTCTGAGTAATTGTCATTTGAATTGTAATCAGTAAGAAATTGCATATTGGATATTTCATATGGAATCAATGAGTATTATGAATGAGTACTGTCATTCGATCTGTGCTGGTCACGCAGATTGCTTTTCAGATTGCACACATATTCAGGGACATTATGCAGTGACCTCACCACCTCTTTTGGAAGTAGAAACACAAAGCCAGTTTAACAGCTTTTATGCTTTTGTATTTTATATTAATCAGATCATCACATAAAATCTCTCTGCTCTTGTTCTCACAGTCTGACGTTGTGAGTTTCTTTGTCCACCAGATGACAGCATTGCAAAGTCATCGGCACCTCATATCTTAACAGAACACTAATTTTGGCCCTGTGTCTGTGAAGAGTAGTTTCCAGTTCTTGTCTTGTGCAGTTTAAGTGCTGTTGTTGGTTTTTCTCCTCTCCCACTAAGGTTAATGTACGATGGTGTATAGCAGTACTACCTCCTTGTACTGAAGAATATTAACATGCCTTAAAGCCTTAAAAACCACACAGGCACAGCATCATATTTGTTGATCGGGGAATGTCTTTGGAACAAGCAGGTCAATCGGGGGAAAAGCTTGTGGCTTTTTAAACATCGTATTACATATACAAACTTTTTAAAGGAAGAGTTCACCCAAAAATTCTGTCATCATTTACTCTCATTTGAACCTCATGTCTTCCCAAACCTGTATGACTTAATTTCTTCCACAGAACACAAAAGGAGAGGCTAGACAGCAAACAAATCTGTTTTGAATGGTAATTAATGCATTTTTGCAACATTATTTTTCCATTCTGTATTTCAGTAAAACAAAGACATTACATACAAAGGAGATGACCCAAACATAAAACACTTGATCATTTACTCACCCTGATGTTGTTTCAGATTTCTATGACTTTCCCTTTAATTTCCAAAACAAATAAAAATCTAAAGTTTCACTTTATTTTACAGTGTCTGTATTACATATCTTAAATGTGCTTGCCATAGTAATAATAGTAAGTTAGGCAAAGTTACAAGCAACCAACTCTAAACCAAACCCAAAATTCTAACCCTAACTTTACATTAATATTACTCAGTACTTTGTTGTATAATTGCACTGTAACAAGGACACATTTTAATAAAGTGTAAACAAATCCAACATGTCTGTATACACAGTATACCTAAAATGAATGGCGAAAATAGACAAAAAATACTAAGATGACCAATGGACTCCATCGAGATTCTGAAGTGTGCATCTAATGTCATTCTTTCATCTGTCAGGAAACATAGTCTCTAAAAATAATGAAAATGCTCACATTGTTCAAATAGCATCAGAATAGTCTTCTTTAGTCCATTATATGTTACCATAAGATGACAAACATTTTATTCAAAAACGTTTTTAGAGAAAAATCGTCACGCCACCATTACCAACTGAAGTGACCTTCCTACAAACTTTTACTGTGTGTACATCAGTGTAGAATTGTGCACCGTGTTGACAGCTAACTCATTAAGGTCTAAATGAAAGTGATGAGATGTGATTTTAGACCGCATCTGGAACAAATGGGCCACGCGTTCCCTGTTCAGTCTGGCCAATTTCGGGGGCCCGTACCAACCCACAGCCCCCCCTCCACCTGACGACAGCATCCGTTGGGCCGGCACACACACAGGTTTAGATCTGATATTTATTTCATCGGGTTTGTGTACGCAGTTGGTCTGATATGAATGTGATTCCACGCTTTGATGCAGAGACAGATTGTAAAGTGTGATTTTATTAAATCCTTCATTAGGATTCATCAGTGAGATTGGATCAGAAAAAGGTCACTGTGCAAATTCGGCCCACTCACCCCCCAACGGCACCCCTCTCTCTCGCCCTCCCTCTCGTTTGCCTTTGCTCTCTCATTTCTCTCTCATTTGCTCTAGTTGGAGGGGGGGATGGGGGTTGGCTGCCGCTACTGAAACGAATTTGCTGTGAAAATGGGGAAAAATGAGCATTATGGGCTGGCGGAGGAATACAAGATGAAAGTGACATTATCTCCCCCTCCACGTCTCCTCCCTCTCTTCTCTTTCCCCTCCTCCCCCTCTCCTTCCCTGTTTCCGTTCTCCGGCGCCTTTGCAGGACGATGGTGCAACAAATCATTTGTACACTCTCATTTGGGTCTACAAGCCACGATGGTGCTTACTGCTCATGGAGCAGATGACTTTCAGAATGGGGGGAGTAAAGGGGGAATGGCTATTTTCTGGCACATGAAAACATCAGCTGGAGTTGGAGCTGAAATTGAGGGGGAAATTGCTCATGCCATATGTCATCTTTCGCTGAGGGCTTTTTTTCCATTGGGTGCATGTTATGCATGCGTCTGCACGCGAGGCAGTTTGCTTAGTGTTAATTGTTGTCATTAAAGTGTAATGTGTGCCCTAATGGGAACACCAGTTTATCTATATCTGTAGACCTACTGGAGTTTAGTGTACTTTAAGGCTTAAGCAACAGAAAATCGCTGATTATGTGATCTTTCTTCACATTTACTGAATCAGAGGCTTCAGTTATTTTTGTAAGCATAGGCTGCAGGACCATATCCCTTCCTACTTTCACAGGCGGCAAAAAAAATCTAAACTATCAATATTACTTTTGCTGTGTTGATCCTGTTCTGACACTCAATCTAACCCGGATCAGATGTATGTACAGTATGTTAGACTGCCTCTGCTTTCTCTTTATCGATTGGCTAGTAAAGTCATTTTACTCAAACGATAAAGTCATGTGGGATGCGGTTTAGGGATGCTGTTTTAAGCATGTCATGTTGTCTGCTGCTTTACAGTAAATGCTGGCACTCTTTAAAGACAGGTGTATTATGATTGGCTGTCAATGTTTTTATCATTCATCAGCTGCAAAAAAATTAAAAATAATAAATCTGAAAGTGATTTTGTTCCTCCATGTCATCATTGTTGTAGTTGTGGTGTGGACTTTGCTATTCTTACAGAATTAAAACAGCTATTAAAACTTTACAGTCATAGTTATCATTATGGTTAATATTCATGGTCTGAACGGGCCTTGAAATGGGAGGGGGAGGTTATTATTTCTCAGATTCAAATGCATTATTTATGCATTTATCGTTCTAGTTGTAGTGCTGAATTTACCAGCAGTTAAAAAATGTTATTTTATATAAGTTATTTGGCCCTCCATACAGCTCTCAGTCACTCTGCTCCAGTGAAATCATAAAAATAAAAAAAAAACAATGCACCATTGTGCACACTTTTAACTGGTTCTTTACAAAAAAAAAGACAGACAGGCAAGATCTAAGCCATAATATCTCATATTCAGTGAGTCCGAGCCTCTTCACTTTTGGTTTAAGGTGAAGTTTGGTATAAGCCTTTGCAACAAAAGAAGTGTGAGTGTATAATCTCTGATGAGTCTTTGAATGTCTACTTTCTATTTTCCCAGAACCCCCTTCTTCTCTCCCCATACAGACACAATTATCCCACCACACTGGCTGTATTACCACTTGTGCCTGAACTGATCATCCAGACCCTATGAATGACATTACAGAGAGGGATTATCACCACACACACACACACACACATACTGTATACACGTACAGACATTGCTTGAATAGTCTGCTGTAGTACTCAAATAGAAATACACCTGACCACTCATGCGTGATTCATCTGTTACACTCAAGCACACGCAACGTAGACATATGCGATCGCATGAACTCACATGTACGGATCATTCACACACTGTCTCACGGCCTTGCCCTGGAAAGCATGCATCGACACATGCGTACACTGTGAGTGTGAAATAAGAATCATGCCCTAAAGCAGACTTCTGCACTCTCAATGACGGTTCCAAAGGGATCTCCGTCTGTGAGATTCAGATACAATATTTATTGCCAAATGAGATGGCTGTTATTAAAAACCATGTTTGTGTGAAATGTGTGCGTGTACACAGGTACACGTGCACAAATAAATGTCCATATGTATGTTTTACATTCTCTGTGTTGTCCTCTCTTACACACAAATGAGATTTCTATTACAAACATACTCATTTATGGAGGCCTGTTTCCACCTCAGAGTAAAAAAGGTAATGAATTCAGGAAATTCCTAATAATAGCTTGGCTGTTTTAAAATCTCTGTGAACCCATACGTGTTGTCATGTCTTCATCTTCCACCCATTCTTGGTTTGGCTGCTAAGCAGTACTGCACCATTTCTGCTGTGTGGAACATGGCATGTCTTTATAGTCTAAGCGCCTCAGTCTTATCTGCTGATTATAGGGTTGTGCAGCTCTGAGGACTGATGGTTGAATGTTTAAGGTTTAAAAAGATAAATTGAAGGCTGCAAGGTGTGAAAGAACTGTGAGCTTTCGTTTTCTGCATCTTTGGACACAGATAATGGAATGAAAGGCAGAATCTGAAAGGTGAAGCAGAATGGATATATATACTTGCTGAAGAGAAAAGTAAATAGCTGAAGTTTTACATGTATCTGCCTATTCCACTCAACATCTACTCTCATTTCTTTCCTTTCCCTTTTCATTCATTTTCTCTCAGCTGTTTTTGAAAAGATACACTGGATGTGTGGGCGAAAAAACATGCAATTCAAATACACTCTGAAGTGCAGCAACAGTGAAAGCAAAAATTATACTAATCAACTTTGCAGAGCAAAAAATGAATCCCAGTACTATAGTACCAATGCAGTGGTCCACACATTAACGACTATTGAATAAATTGTCAAGTTGACCACATCAGATAACCCCATGGTAAGTCCTGTTGCTTTCACAGCGACCTCCTTCGAAAACTCGTTCTTGACCTTTCAGTCCTGGCTCCCGATAGAGGCCAGATTGGCCCCAACTAAGGGGTCCAGCACTAAGATTATCTCCCTATAATTAACTCACAAAGATGAAAGGAAAGAACACACTGTTTTGTCTATCTGCCGATATACATGTAGACCTGTGTTTTGTCGAAGGCTTGAGTAGGGTTTGTATGTATGTGTTAAAGGGGTGGTTCACTGGTTTTTTTCTAGGCTTTATTGTGTTTATGGGGTGCAGTCTAACATGTGTTAATGCTTTGTTTAAAAAAACAAACACATTATTTTTCACATAATTTACCTTTACTACACACCGCTCTGTCCCTTCTCTGAGAAATGCGCTGATCATTTCCTGCTTTTATGAAGCCCCGCCCTCAGAAATAGGAGATGGGCTCTGATTGGTTAGCTAGCCCAGTGTGTTGTGATTGGCTAAACCGCCTCTAGTGCGCGTCTAAACGTCCTGCCCCTCACCTCAGCGGCATGTGCTCTGGGTATATTGTAAACAACGGCGTCGTTAATATCGCTTATCAGTTTGAGCCCGATTGAGAAGCAGAGGATATTATTGAAGAGGATCGTGTAGAACCTGTGCAAGCACGGCTTTTAATGGTAGGCCTATGTTTTTTTGTTTGTTGTTTTCTCATACTTTTAGCTATGCTGTTATTTGTAAATGCTACTGCTTATGCTAGCTTTTAATATACGGTTTTATCCTGATTAAAGCTTTAATACAGTACGGCAACTGCACGCGCATCCATGTTTAATGATAGCTATGTGAAAATAAGTATATAAATGGAACAGTTCATTATTGGAGCTGAGCTGAATGAGAGAGAGAGAGAGAGCGAGAGAGAGAATGAGAGAGAGATGCAGAGCAGGGGAACACAAGGAACAATATTAAGAACAGGTGCTTTAGAACATTGATTTTTAAACTTGTGAATCCATTAGAATCGTTAGAAGACAGAATCGCTATTCATATGTGAATAGATTTTTACGTGCACCTCTAGCTTTCTATATTCCTCAGTCTTCTCTAAAGCAGCGCAGCATGGCCTCGCTCCCTTTGCTGCCTTTTCCCGAGGGAGGGGTTTATCTGTGTTTGTTACATCACAAACCCGGGAAGTAACTTGTTGTAATCCCTACCAGCTGTTTTTGTAGGCATTAAAACTGCCAGAATTTTAAAAGACGATATCTCCGTTTGCATTGAACTTTCAGCTTTGTAACTTTGCAGATATTGTTTATGCTCAAACAGCAACATTACACACTAACTAACGTTAAAAAAGTGAAATCGCAATCAACCACCCCTTTAATGGTAGCTCACTTGTGTAAGTCTTTTTACCTTCCTAAGTCTCTTAAAAGTACTATGCTAAAAGCCCCTTGGAGCTCCTGGATGATCACATGCTAACAACCCATTCAAGAGTTTGCCCTCAATGCACATTTCACCTACTCCTTCCTATCACATGTGTGTTGTGTACGTGTAACACGGTCCATTATGTTATGATACTGCAGTTATACAGTATGTCGTGCATGTCATTTTGTGAGCCGCACAGTGTGTTTTGTGCTACGGTGCTGCTTCCAATGGGCTCTTGAGAGTAAACAAAGTGCTTCACTTCACATGGTACGCATTATATGACGTCGCATGGAGCGCACGTTTACTTTGCATTGTAATCATAATCAAACTCCACTTACATATCTTTATCTGTTCTCTTCCGTCCTCTTTTGCCCAGGGAACATTTTCTGTATTAACTGTCTGGATCACATGGGTTTGAAGGAATTTGAATACATGTACCATATGCAACACCCTATTAAACACCTTTGGGATGCAATGGACTCAAAATCACCCAAATCAGTGCCTGATCTCAATGATGCTCTTGGGCCAATGATCTTGGGTCAGAAGAGGGTTAAGGACTAAAATAATGGAAACATTTTGTTTGAAACATGTAAATGTGCTCTTTGTATTCTTGCTGGTTTCATATGGTTTAAAAAATATATGCCACTTTTTAAGAAATGTTTTTAGATTTCTTTTGACTTGTCATGTTTTGTTACAATCAAGTAATTAAGTATTTAGATATATTATTTAATTGTTACATAACATTACATTTTCATTAAAATGAGTTATTACATTGAAACTTTTCTTAAAAATTGTATATCGATAGTTTCTTTATAATATTATTCTATAACCCTCAAATACAGTCCAAAAATATCATGAACATTATTCATAAATATCATTAGTTTCTCGGAATTTTGCACACCGACTTGTACAACCTGCCGAACCTTACTTGTTATATAATATTTTTTACCTGTTATTATAAGAAATCTATTGACCTTGACATAGCCATGAGAGTCTACAGGGATCCTCTTTGTGCTATTTATATATTTATTTTATCCAGTTTATTTATCAATATTATAAGCAGTGAAGCAAATAAATATTTTTTCTAAGATTAGTACCTGAATAATATCTATTAAAAAAAAAATAATAAAACATTTAAATAAAATACATTTTTCCTAAAGCAATCATAAATAACTTCTTAGTAATGTTTTCTTTGAAAGATTTTTTTTCTTAAAATGTTTTTAATTTATCTTTATTATAGCATCATCCTGACCTCTTGATCCTCTTGTGTCTGAATAAGAGCGAATCCCTGCATCCATGTTCCAACATCTATTGAAAACCCTTACCAGAGGGCACATATGAATATGTTGTTCAGGTGTCCACATACTTTTGGCTCTATAGTGTATGTTTCCATAGCCTGAAGAAGACTGGATTGCCCCATTATTCAAATAATGTGTTCTCATCCCATCAAGTCACTGGAAATGGTGTTAGTACTTAAAGGTTTCAAGTGATTCCGGAAAACACCGTAAAACCCATCTGCACCCTTTATAGCTGCATGCAAGACTCCTCAAGGAAAGGTTTTCGACTACAACAGCTGTGTTCACTGCGTTTTTCATGTCACACCGCCTCTTTGCATGTACACGTGTGTGTATGTGTGTGTGTGTGTGCGAGTGTGTGCACAAGTGCATGAGCATTAGAAAGTACACCTGGGTCTGGAATGAAAAAGTCCCTTGTCTGCAATTTACATGCAAATCAAAATACATCCACTTTCCAGCACAGAAATGCATTCTGGGTTTGTCAGTTTCCTCTGGCCCAGACAAGTCAAGCAGAAGTTATTGTGCTTGTTTGTCACATTTAAACTCTTTAAATTGCCCTTGTTTTTTTATTCTCTCAGCAAGACCCAAAGAGTTTTTACTCTTCGGTCCACATTGTGAAGAAACTGAGGGGAGAAAATGGCCAATTCTCCTATTTAACCTCCATTGCCATATTTATATAGCTATTTAACTCGCGCAGGCTGCGGTTATGGTTTGATGGTGTTTGCTCGACCCCAGGCTCTGAATTATGGAATATCATTGAAGAGTCAAGTTGTTTTTCATCTTTGTTGTGAGGCGCTATTTGTTCCTCCTACGGTTCCACATCGCTGCCTCTGATTGAACAGAAGAGAAGAAAACTGTCAAATCATGTATCTCTCTCTCCCGCCCTTCATTTTTTTCTTTTACTCTTTCGCACTTTAATATGGTATCTCTTTCATCCGCACACCCTCTCATTCTGCTTCTTGTCGATTTCCCCAGTGTGCTCTTAAACTGCTAGTGTAATTTAAATACGGAGCTCCGCGTTAGCGGGAGGCACTTTGCCTCTATGATGGGGAAGAGGATAGCAGAACAATAAGGCGAATGAGATGGGGAGGGTGGAATGGGAATTGGCTTACATTATCACACAGCATCTAAAACCAGAGTGCAGAGGGCTTCAAACACAATGTGCACAAACAGCCCTGCCCTTGAATGCTAAGCAGACCTATATATAGCAGCACAAAGAGAGCAATTTGTGTCCCGTTTTGTTTCGTTTGCGCGTTTTTCTTCCTTTTCACTTTGCGGCAGAACTTTATTGTAGAACGAAAAGAGATTCGACATCAAAATGCAGCAAGCATCAGAAGCCAAACATCAACTAGGCCGCTCAGAGCAAAGATTGGCTGAAAGCTTAGAAACGTATGGCTCTCTCGGTCCGCAGCGGCACCTGAGTGTGTGTTGCACAAGGGCCAAAACCTTTCCACAAAGTGCTGCACTGGAAAGATAACTGGAGTGTTGTACCTGAGGGTCTCTCTGTGATGAAGCTTTTCCTTGGCTTCTGTCCCCAGCTGAGTGTTTTTGGAGATTTCAGGAGAACGGTAGTCGTTTTTTATGCTGTTTCCAATAGTTGAAACAAAGTAAGTCTGTTTTACAGCATGAAAAAGTGCCACTTGTTCTCTGATCCGTTCTCTTCTTCTACTGTGTTATCAGGGTGGTCCTTCTTTTCCCTTATCATGTCTTTAATTCTGTCTTTTTCTTCTTTTTCTCTTCCTCCCCTCCCCCGTTCCTCTGTGGCTTGTTCGGCATTATAACTAAGAGTCATTTTGAGTCGCTGACCTGCTCTTTATCGATCGGGGTCGATCTGACTGTATCTCTTTTCCAGTTTCACTCAACTGGACCTCATCAATAAACAGATCCTCAAAATGATGAAGACTGGGGTAGTCAGAGAGGCGTTCTCCTCATCGTCTTAGTCACAGAATGGCTGGTCACTATTGTTTTGTGTCTCTTTAGACTGCTTTCTTTGATTTCAGTCCTATTTCTCATGGCCTTCATAATTATTGATCTGGGAAATGTATTCTCTTTCTCTCAAGCTTCCTGCTTGTTTCGTTGTTCTGGAGCGCCGTGCAAGTCTATATGTGCCTTCTGTCTTAGTGACACTAATACTTCCTCTGAACGATCCAGAAGCTTAGATTCACAAATATATCGTTACCGAACACTGGTTCGCTTTCCTCAAGAGCAAATTACCTCTGTGCAACCTCCTAACCCTTGTGTTATGCCTGCCATTATTTTGAAGAGGATGTCATTTGTGGCGTTATTACAACATGTAGCCTACAGTATAGCTTATAATGGACTTTTGGATATGACAAAAGGCCTTGTATATTTGAAGTTTTAGAGCACAACCTGGTAGAAAAGATGGAGTTTGGATATTTAGTATAGGTAGTCGTGACTTTGTGGACCAGTTGGAGAATTAGGGTTTGAGTCTGGCTTGTTTCCTGATTTGTCATGTTTCCTGATTTGTTCCACCATTCTGTCCTGTTTTCGTTCTACTCAGCTTTATAACTGTAGTATTGTAGTATAACTGTACTATTTTAAAATTCACAAATAATATGTTTTACAAAAGAAATTCAGGAACCCAAAAGTCAGTCTGTTTTTCAAACTGGTATAGGGTCTAAATGGACACTCGACGTGTATTAGGGGTTCAAGTGCATAGCTCTGAAACCCTATTGTAATTGTTAGAATGTCCAAGGATCAGCATTCTCCATTTAAAAGTGAGCGGGCAGACCAAACCGTAAGACGTAGAGACTTGAAACTTGGAGGGATGGTAGTACTAATACCGTCTATAACGTCACCAAGGCTCGCCCCAATCGGCCTGACAGGGGCGCTACAGTGATCAAAAGTACAAAATCGCTCATAACTCCTAAACCGTCAGTCGCAGACTCAAGTGTCTGTCAATCCGTGCGGATAAACACGGCCTCAGATTCGATCCTCAAATGTTCCTGTGAATGTGTTGGGATTTTTTGACAAACCTACTTTTACAATCTAGAGCCCTTGTTTTTTTCACCAGACCATGACCGAAAAACCAGCGCAGAAAGATTCGCTTGAGAGTGAATATGCAAATTACCAAAAAGAAGTTGAACTTCACCGTAATGTGACCCAAAACGTGCATAAGGGAGATCACTTTTACTAAATGCCTATACTCAATTAGAGGTAATATCTGTGATTAAAGTAAAAAAAAAAAAAAAAAAAAACGATTTTGGCCTCTTGGTGGCACTATAACAGGGGAAAAAACAAAAACAGCTGTAACTACACACCTTTTAGTCAGATTGACTTAAAAATGTATATGCCTTGTCTTGTGCCACAAGGGTCTATGAGGACATTCGCGTATCTCAAAAAACATGGCCACCATCGGCCAATGAATTTTGAGAACCTTTTAGACAAGGTTAACGGAGGCCGAACAAAACTCGGTGGGCGTGTTCAACTTATGGCCGTAGAGGTCTGTAAGGACTTTAAAAGAAATTGGCCACCAGTTGGCGCTGATGAGTTTTACGCCTCTGTAATCACGTGGTGTTTCACATATCCACACAATATTCATGTCATTTCATAGATCTCCTCATACTGAGCAACTTTGCCTCAAGATACAGCTCTCAATCAAATCGTTCATTAAATATTCTCTATTAAATTAAAAACATACTTTTGCGAACTAGTCCTAGGTTTTAAACTAAAAATCAATAAAATCAGTGCAGTACTATTCTCTAGGTCAATAATTATCAAAAAAATTTGAACTTTACCTTTGAGTAGCTATAATGGGGTCTTTTAGAAAAGAGGGATGTCCAAATATACCCCAAAGAAAGCCTATAAATCCTAAACAAAAGCTCAAAACTTCACGAATCTAAACAAGCATGCAAAGTTTTGTGGAGATCGAACCATAGGTGGCACTATAACAGCACCTAATAGCAAATAAACGTTAAAAATCATCATATTTCTATAGTAAATTACGTGGATTTGCCTAAAATGCTTTTTTAAATCATTGATTTAGGTGGTTACAGTTTTGATAAATAATATTTAATGTCTTTTTCCATATGTGTTTTCATCCTTCCATGCTTTAACCCTGATATTGGCTGCTTGCAGCTATATTTTGCCATTTGATCGTCTGACATATTTGACTCATTTAGATAAGGTCCCTTCACTAACACCTCAATCCGTGCAATGATTACATTTCTCAGTATATGATATATAAAGCATATCTCACTCACTCACTCACCATATGGTGGGGACGTAATCTTTCCTCTCGCCTGCTGATGGAGCAAAGAGGACTTCTGTCATTATAATTCAGATTAAAAGAAGGATGTGGGTTTGCCTTTGGTTTATTGACAATAAGAACTAATTAACAAATAATAAACACACTTTTGTCTTAACTTTCAAAGAACATGAATCAATTATTAGAGTACTGTTCATACATCAACATCTGGCTTGTCTGCAGCCACGGGCCATTATTGACGGTTCCCACCTTCTAACCTAGAATTTGACCCTTGCTGTTCAACCCATAGTATTAGAGGACAGGGTCATGATTTGGACCCTTGCACTATAATCTGCGGGTCACTCTCACGCGCAGAGTAACTTGCTAAAGCATTTCCACTATGTAAGTCTGGTAACCACTTGAAACAAGTTGATTACCATGCCCTGTTTACATTATGTACGTACACAAAAATAAATGAATTAAGATGAATGACATTTAATTGGTTAAAGGTCTTTGATTTGAAGGGTCTAATAATAGTGTTAATGCAAGAGCTAACAATAAAAATTTACTGCATTTATTAATCTGTTTAATGTTCTTTTTTTACATATTAACATTTTTAACCATTTCAAGTGTTTAATTAGCTTATTTCATGTATTATGGAAGGACGTGAATTAACAATGAACCCTATAACATAATATATACACCTAGAGTATAGATGCGTAAAAGTGTTGTTTATTGTTAGTTTATGATACCTAATGCATTAACTAATGGTAAATAATTGAACCTCATTGTATCTTGTTCAATTACAAGCTTCTTAAAGAATCATGTATTCATTTATTAAGGAATTACATATATCCACATTTACTGCATTGATCATCGGGGGGAATCATATAAAATGAGAGTACTGCACTTTGTAGAGGTCATGCTCATTTTTTAGTAATGTAAATATGTAAAGTCTGACCATGAATGTAATGTGATGACCATTTATGAGATTAATGAAAAAATGTATTTCTCAATTTACTTTTTTTAAATTGTAAATTCAATTCAATTCAATTCAATATGTGCTTTATTGGCATGACAATTGTTACAATGTATTGCCAAAGCATAGTGTTTACATTGAATCTAGAACAGATATACAAACCCAATTCCAAAAAAGTTGGGACACTGTACAAATTGTGAGTAAAAAAGGAATGGAATAATTTACAAATCTCATAAACTTATATTTTAATTCACAATAGAATATAGATAACGTATCAAATGTTGAAAGTGAGACATTTTGAAATGTCATGGCAAATATTGGCTCATTTTGGATTTCAAGAGAGCTACACATTCCAAAAAAGTTGGGACAGGTAGCAATAAGAGGCCGGAAAGTTAAATGTACATATAAGGAACAGCTGGAGGACCAATTTGCTTATTTATTAGGTCAATTGGCAACATGATTGGTATAAAAGAGCCTCTCAGAGTGGCAGTGTCTCTCAGAAGTCAAGATGGGCAGAGGATCACCAATTCCCCCAATGCTGCGGCGATAAATAGTGGAGCAATATCAGAAAGGATTTTCTCAGAGAAAAATTGCAAAGAGTTTGTTATCTACAGTGCATAATATCATCCAAAGATTCAGAGAATCTGGAACAATCTCTGCGTAAGGGTCAAGGCCGGAAAACCATACTGGATGCCCGTGATCTTCGGGCCCTTAGACGGCACTGCATCACATATAATGGAATGCTACTGTAATGGAAATCACATCATGGGCTCAGGAATACTTCCAGAAAGCATTGTTGGTGAACACAATCCACCGTGCCATTCTCCGTTGCCGGCTAAAACTCTATAGGTCAAAAAAAGAAGCCATATCTAAACCTGATCCAGAAGCGCAGGCGTTTTCTCATGGGCCAAGGCTCATTTAAAATGGACTGTGTCAAAGGGAACTGTTCTGTGGTCAGACGAATCAAAATTTTAAGTTTTTTTTTGGAAAACTGGGACGCCATGTCATCCGGACTAAAGAGGACAAGGACAACCCAAGTTGTTATCAGCACTCAGTTCAGAAGCCTGCATCTCTGATGGTATGGGTTGCATGAGTGCGTGTGGCATGGGCAGCTTACACATCTGTAAAGGCACCATCAATGCTGAAAGGTATATCCAAGTTCTAGACAACATATGCTCCCATCCAGACGTCCTCTCTTTCAGGGAAGACCTTGCATTTTCCAACATGACAATGCCAGACCACATACTGCATCAATTACAACATCATGGCTGCGTAGAAGAAGGATCCGGGTACTGAAATGGCCAGCCTGCAGTCCAGATCTTTCACCCATAGAAAACATTTGGCGCTTCATAGAGGAAGATGTGACAAAGAAGACCTTAGACAGTTGAGCAACTAGAAGCCTGTTTTAGACAAGAATGGGACAACATTCCTTTTCCTAAACTTGAGCAACTTGTCTCCTTAGTCCCAAGATGTTTGCAGACTGTTATAAAAAGTAGAGGGGATGCCACACAGTGGTAAATATGGCCTTGTCCCAACTTTTGAGATGTGTTGATGCCATGAAATTTAAAAATCAACTTATTTTTCCCTTAAAATGATACATTTTCTCAGTTTAAACATTTGATGTCATCTATGTTGTATTCTGAATAAAATATTGAAATTTGAAACTTCCACATCATTGCATTCTGTTTTTATTCACATTTTACACAGTGTCCCAACTTTTTTGGAATTGTGTTTGTATATATATATATATATAGTAATATATATAGATATATATATATCTATCACAAATACATGCATGTATATACATTTAAAAAGTAGAACAAATTAACATTTTTGAATTCTACGGACAATTTATAATTCAGTGTGGTGTGTGTGTGTGTGTGGGGGGCGGGGCCTCATAACTGATTTGTTGACTCCTCCCTCTTTTTGTGACAGGCATCAATGTATCTTGCTGCTAGTAAGATACAATCTTGTTTTTCGCCTAATAAATATTGAAGTTGTGTTTTCTTGTTTAACATGTTGAAGTCAGGGTAAAGTATTTCAAATTTGGGATACAATTTCTTTCTAATTTCTTCATAGTTGGGGCAGCTGGTGAGGAAGTGTTGCTTTGTCTCCACTTCTCCATGGGTACAGTATGATGCGGCTCTCTTTGGAAAGCCAGTGCTGTTGATATCTGCCCGTCTCTAGAGTCAGATTATGATTGCTCAGTCTGTACCTCGTCATTTGTCTTTCACTGTACTCAGATATTCTGCATTTGTGTAATCTCTATTTAGGGCCAAATAACATTCAAGTTTACTTTGTTTTTCTGTTGTTTCCTTCATTCCAATAGGTTAGATCATTTTCTTTCTGTGCTTTTATAATTTTGTTGGGCCGAATATTTTAGAGTCCTGATGCTGGATGTTGTCATGTTAGTTTGTTTTTGCAGCTTCAGGACCATCTGAATCAGGACTTTTTCAGGGTTCACTTCATGGTTTTTAAGGGCTTTAAAATGGGAAGAGTTGGGGTCACTCATTTTTAGGTGTTTCCAAAATTTGATGGCTCTTTTCTCAATACGCACTAGTAAGGGGAAATTTTTAATTATTTAGAGAGAATTGTAATCCTCATCTCTCTCTCTTGCTCTCTCTCTCCTCTCCTCGCTCTCTAGAACATATGTCAAGGGGAACAGCGGAGCTAATTAGTGACTTGTATTGTATTAGTCTTACACTGCTGTTTGGCCTGACTGTGGGTTCTGTTGTGTGCAGCAGGAGGTCTTTCATTGCTCTTAATCTGGTTTACCCTTTTATCTCTCTCTGTTCCATTCATCAAAATGGTATCCGTGACTCCCCTCTCCCGCCCCAACCCCCCCCCCCCCCCCCCCCCCCCCCCCCCCAAACCCCGCCCAAACCCACCCCCCCCCCCCCCCACCCCACCCCCCCCCCGCAGACAGTCCTCACTAACATCCATTGATACACACATGCATTCAGTGTAAATCACCTGAAACAAATCAGTACTAGACTATATCCTTAGCCTGTAGTTGTAACGTTTTGGAAGTGGCAAGTACAATTAAATTCATGAATGAATCCTCTAAATTATTGTTCTGGTGTGTACGGAATAAAGGAGGGACTTGAAATATATAATGGTTGACATTGTAATAAAGGATGCAACAAAAGACATATTACCCAGACTTGTGCATAATTCAGAATTTTGGAATGTCCTCCTTTCTAATTTATTTGGAAGTTGAATTGGAATTACAGTAAGAGGAATGCACTTCAATTAAAATATTTTAATTAAAAGAAATTAAACACATGTTATGCATTCTAGCTAATTAAGTGGTTTTTCTATATATCTATCCATACTCCCATCATTCTATAGATCTATCATTCGCTCTGTCCCATGAACCTTATAGGACATTTGCTCTGGCCTATAAATGTTCACAACTTAAAAACCTTTTTTTCAGACTTTATCAAACCAGTATTCAAAGTTTATCTTGACAATTTTTAGGGATGTACCGATACCGATACTGGAATCGGTATCAGGCCCGATACTGGTCTCCTGTACTCGTACTCGCACTCGTTAAAATGCCCCGATACCAAATGCCGATACGGCGGACTCTCGACGTCATGTGATAATCGCCATATGCGGACAAAGAAACCTGAGCGAACAGCAGCAAACGAGGGTTGGTGTTAGATGTGACTACAAACTATATGTTGCATCATTAACGGGGGGGGGGGGGTTAACAGTCAGTATTCACAAACGCCTGTATAGCTGGTGTGCGTGAGCTGATAAACAAAGCACGCCGAGTGGATTGAGCGCACGGCGGCGCAGATGCGCGAGCTTGTCGTAGTGGGGTGTTCTATATCTTTCTAACAGACATCACTGGAAAGTTTGTAGTTCGTCGGATATGTCAAAAACAAGTAAGTAAAAAAATGCACAAGTTACTTAACGGTAGGGAGAGAGAGAGAGAGAGAGAGTGCACTTCTGTTGTGTGATCTTTGATGTTCACTCACTTAGCACATGCATCATTTGGATTAAAACTAAATCGTAAAAATAAGACCATTTATAGGGGCATTCACTATAAACATAATTTATTTGCAACCTTAGGCATACACGACTTTCTGGCGAAAGTGAATCTAGCAGCGTGTGTGAAATGCGCTAGGCTGTACTACTTTTCCCTCTCATTCTGCGCCAGTACAAATACGTGCACGCGTTGCCCATGTTTTGCTTGCTTGAGTGTTTATTATATGAGTGGCTTTGGAATATAACCCGCAGCATGTTTCAGATGAAAAAGCGCGACTTCTATTTATGAAAATATCAAAGTTAGGAGATTTATAACGAGTGGTTCCCTGCATTATTACAGCAAAGCGCGTGATTACAGTATACTGAGCCGCTGCAATGGAGCAGCTCTAATGCTATTAAATTAAAGATGATGTACCATAGAGCAAAAAAATGAACAGTGAAAGTAACAAAAACTTGTAAAAAAAAAAAACATTTTAATGGGCATAATTAAGTGTAAAAATAACCGAAGGATATACAGTCAAACCAAAATTTATTCTGACCAGTATAATTTTTTTTTTTTTTTACTAGTGGGTGCAGGACTCTATAGTTTATTTATGTAAGTGAGGATAGCTAAATCAAGTAAACTGTGACAAATCATACCCAAAACTTCCTCCATACCAGGACCCAGTAAATTTCATACAAATTTGGGGACCAAAATTATTCAGACCGAGTCTGGGAAAAAACATGAAGTCGGTTTGTATGAAGCTGTGACGCATGCCCCGGAGACTAGACGGCTGTTAGTGAGCTTGCTCCCTACAAAGTATTGATAGTTGTGTAAATACTGTCTTACTAACAGCTGTCTGAATAATTTTTTTGGTTGATTGTAATCTATTACATAAATTTCTATCAAAGTTATCTAACATTATCAAGATTAATTTGTTCTGACACAGTTTAACTCGGTTTATTTTATTACCATTTTCTAAACTATATAATCTGTGATAATGTGAGAAATGTTGAAGTGTTGGTGTCTGATTTTTTTTTTTGACTGTATCTATTTGATAAATGAAGTAAACCAACTAACATTATACATACCCTTATGGTTTCTGTACCCAATATTAAAAAAAAAATACAAATGCAATAAAAATATTGGTATAGTTACTCTGTATCGGTAAGTACCAAAAACAAAAGTATCGGTATCGGCCGAGTACTGGAAAAAATGGTATCGGTGCATCCCTAACAATTTTTGTATTTCTTGTTAAAAGTCACAATTATATGAATTATTTAGAATTGTTTTGTTGGTGTTGTATATTCAGTTTATATATAGGCTAGGGTTAAGGTATTTAGAATATGGTCTGCAGAATAAGACGCTATATGCTTTATAATTACTAATAAACAGCCAATATGCTAGTAATATGCATTCTTTTAAGCAGCTAGTTAGCAGCTAGCTCATAGTGAATAATGTTCGCTAATCTAAAGTATTACCCTCGTAAAATGATTTTTGGTAACACTTTACTTAAAGCCTTTATGTATAGGGCATTAAAAAAGTAGTTTTAATGCATTAATTATGCCTTGTGATGCACCTTATAATGCAATGTACAATCTCATGAATAATTGTAACCACAGTTAATACATTATAACCCTTATCAATTAATTGTTACACTTTGCATTTTAAATTCAGTTATAATTATTTATGACAAGATATAATATATTACAAAGCACATTATGAATAATTGTAATGCATTATACCCTTTAATAACCCCTTATAATGTAATATATATAAAGGCTTTAAGTAAAGTGTTACAATTTTTTTTTTTAAATGACCATTTTCAATATTTTTTGGGAATGAATTTGGTTATAGAATGCATTTGTCACTCCTGTAAATAAGCAAACATTGTGTGTACAGAACATGATTAAGCATTTCTTCTTCCTTTTGACAATACCGGCCCACTCCTCAGATTTTACTCAGGGGGAAGAGATGAACTGCCCCAAGAGGAGAATAGAGAAGCAGCAGTTGTTGTGTCGGCAGTCTGTCCTCTTCCTGTCCCCTCTGGATTTTAACTCTGAGCCTGGGGAGAAGATATGTGAGCGCACATGTCAAAAGTCACTGCACCCAAGGGGCTGCACTTCTCCAAGCCAAGCTGTGTCTCTCTTCTGACAAAGGCAATGCCGATTGTCCTTTCGGTGCAGCATTAATTGCATTCGAGCTTCACGCCACGCCACGCTCCTACAAAAGAGACAAAAACACAAGTTTGTATCATTGTCTCAATCTGTGGAGTCTGTTGTCTCACAGAGGTTTTCCCTCCATATCATTTTGTCATTTCGTCACATTTATATTCCTCTCAAGTCTTGTGTGTTTAATACAGGTCTGGTCACCACAGCAACTGAACTATGACCTGCCTCCACATCCTGTCCTTCGTTTCTCATCTCCATAACCTCACATAATCTGAACCGTCTCGTTTTCTCCTCTTCTTGCAGTATTGATACTGTGTGTTTTATCCGCTAGATAAATGGCAAGCAAGCAAACCAGTTGAAGGCTGAATGTGTATTAATATTGATTTAGTTGTTGAAGACGTATCTAACTCCTTCCTCATCACAGATGAAATATAATAAGTCCAGGCCAAGCTTTTTAATGTGGGCCACCTAATATAGTATTCAACTTTATTCTTTATGAATTATGAATTTCACTCTGTGGTTGAAAACGCAGAATTTACATAACCCCGCTGACCAGCTCATGTATTTTTAAAAAAGACCAGGCTTTATTTTCCTCTTCTCTTTCTCTTCCACTTTGACAATCAAAACCGTAGTTATAATATTAAACAAGGTCTTTTACATTTCACTGCTGAATTTAATGGCGCTGTATTGATCTGCGGGTGTCACGCAATCCTCATTAAATCACTAAAGGGGACGAGGTGCTCACACACACACAAACACACTTTCCTCGGCTCCTCTGATCTGTGCTCTATTTATGATGCGCTTGTAAAGGTATTTACAGATTTCTGGAAAGATGTTTTTAAAATTGAAATGAGACACTCTGAAGGCGAGTGAAAGAGTGAAAAGCACTGATGCTGCGCACCCATCATGTCAACCTTTTCAAACGGCTACAGACTCTTTCCGCAGCCTAGTAGGCATGTTGTCATGTTGCTATGCAACCTGAATGTCAATATACAGGCGGAATGGAAGAGTGATGGACATCTGCAGAGTATGAGAATGAGAAAAATTCCCCTTTGCATTCTTTATTTTCATCTCTTTGTTCTTAAAGGAATAGTTCACCCCAAAATGTATATTTTATCATTGTTTATTTGCTGTTCAAACCATGTTTTATTTTATATAAGATTTTAGGCTGCAAATCCTAGAAGCTCTTTTCCATATAGAAACTAGAAGGTGTTTTTTTTTTATGCTGGCAAAAATCTAAAGGAACAGAAAAGCAACATAAAAGTATGATGGTGCAATTTTTTTGTTGGACAGAAGTGCCACTATCAAAGATTATCAATGAATAATGGCTTAAAGTAAACATTATCATTAGAAAAATTTATACCATTCAAAAGTTTGGGGTTGGTAAGATTTTTTAATGTTTTTGATTTTAATGTTTTTGAAATAAATCGTCTAGGTTACTTGTGTAACCCTTGTTCCCTGAAGGAGGGAACGGAGACGTTACGTCAGTGACTGACGAATTGGGATCTCGCCCGAGAGCCCAATCACCTTCGAGTGTTAACTAAACAAGCCAATGACAGTTGGCGTGCGTGTTTCGCCACGCGCACCCCGCCCCGCAGCGCGGGTATAAAAGGAGAGCGCGTGCAACGCACATCAGCTTTTCGCTTCGGAGCCGAGACTACGTGCCCCGGCCGTACAGCGGTGGTACAGCAACTGTGGCGACGGAACGTAACGTCTCCGTTCCCTCCTTCAGGGAACTGGGGTTACACAAGTAACCTAGACGTTCCCATTCAGTCAGTCACTTTCTACGTTACGTCAGTCGTGACTGACTAATTGGGATTCGTATGGAAAACGCCACTATTGCTGACCCCCTCCAGTGCCCTGCGGAAGCCGGTAAGTCCCCCCACACCAGCTGGGGCGGAAGATAGGACAGCGGCTAGGCAGAGGTGTCCGCCACTGCTGTTCCATACAGTGGTGCATTGGATAACACTGGGAAAGCGTACCCAGTTGGGAACACTACGGAAGCCACATCCAGCACATAGGAGGTATCATGACCATGGAAAATTACACCTGACTGTCCCAGGCAGTACTACATATGGAAGTCTCTGCGGTAGTCTCAACCCGCCTGGGGTGAGATAACTACACTGCAGAGATGGCAGTGAACGACTGCCAGGGAAAGAGATGGGCTTACCGTGAGGGGAGCCGTACCATGGTAGAATACACATGTGGGATCACCCGAATGGGGAATCACTACACACGGGCACCTAGCCCAGCACAAGGGCTGACCTTGGGCATGCACACGAGTGCTGAGCCTGGCGTCTGGTGTTCCGCCACGCCTGACCGCCGAGGGTGCGGGAGGAACTCCACCAGGGTTCGCCATGGGGAACTGATTGAGGAGCACAAAAGCGCACGTATCCGGTCCGTAGAGGGGAATGGCGCAGCAAGCGTGATCGACACCGAGCAGGTCCGGTGTTACTGCCTACCTGAGGCGAGTACACGAGAGGACACGGGCTCTACACGGAGATTATAGAATCTCGCAAACGTTTTAGGCGTCGCCCAGCCGGCAGCTCTACTGATGTCTGCTATCGAGGCGCCCCGCGTCAGTGCCCAAGAAGATGCCACTCCTCTTGTTGAGTGAGCTCTCACTCTGAGGGGGCATGGTAGATGTTGGGCCTGGTATGCCAAGACTATATCCTCCACTAACCAGTGGGCAAGTCTTTGTTTGGAGACAGCCTTTCCCTTCTGCTGACCTCCAAAGCAGACAAAGAGCTGGTCTGAGGTCCTGAAGCTCCGCGTACGGTCCACGTAAATGCGCAGAGCGCGAACGGGACAGAGCAGAGCGATGGCTGGGTCTGCCTCCTCCCGGGGCAGCGCTTGCAAGTTCACCACCTGATCCCTGAAAGGCGTGGTGGGAACTTTGGGCACATATCCGGGCCGGGGTCTCGGGACACGTGAAGAAATAATATATACCCGAAAATCCCGCAGATTCAGGCACGAATCGTCGAAAAGCACATAAAAAAAAAAAGAGAATGCCTGCAGGTCCCCTACCCTCTTGACCGAGGCCAATGCGGTGAGGAGCGCTGTCTTTAATGACAGAACCTTAAGCTCTACTGACTGCAGAGGCTCGAAGGGCTCCTCCTTCAGGGCCATGAGGACCGAGGGGAGATCCCAAGAGGGTAACAGGTGAGGGCGCGGAGGATTCAGCCTCCTTGCCCCTCTGAGAAACCTGATGATCAGGTCGTGCTTCCCTAGAGACTTACCGTCTACTGCATCGTGATGTGTGGCGATAGCGGCAACATACACTTTAAGGGTGTGGAGGGAGACAGCCTTCGCTCCAAGCCCTCCTGCAGGAAAGAAAGCACGACTCCTGATCGGGCATCTACGGGGGTCTTCTCGGCGGGAAGATCACCAACCGACGAACAGGTTCCACTTCAGCCTGTAAGCGTGTCTGGTAGACGGGGCTCTTGCTGAAGCGATGGTGTTTACTACCGCTGGAGGTAGCCCACCTAGAACCTCCGCGTCCCGTCCATGGACCATAAGTGGAGATTCCACAAGGCTGGACCAGTGGTAGCAGGACAATCTAAAAACTACACCCCCTCCATACAATAACACTACGAAAGCAGATCCCTCCTCAGAGGAATTCGCCAAGGTGGGGCTGTCGCGAGGAGCATCAGTTCGTGGAGCAAAGTCCGACTGGGCCAGTATGGCGCCCCCAAGAGGACCTGCTCCTCGTCCTCCCTGACCTTGCACAGTGTCTGTGCGAGAAGGCTTACTGGGGGAAACGCGTATTTGCGTAGACCCCGACGCCAGCTGCACGCCAGCAGACTTGGTCCCCTCGGCCAGGGAGTAAAACATCTGGCAATGGGACGTGTCTGGGGAGGTAAACAGGTCTACCTGAGCGTCCCCAAGGCGTCTCCAAATCAGCTGGACTGTCTTGGGGTGGAGTTGCCATTCTCCCGGAAGGGCGGTCTGACGTGAGAGCTCGTCGGCTGCACGATTGAGCTCGCCTGGGATGTGAACGTCGCGAAGCGACCTCAGATGCTTCTGACTCCAAAGGAGGAGATGGCGGGAGAGTTGCGACACGCGACGGGAGCGTAGACCACCGTGGTTGATGTACGCAATGGTCGCAGAGTTGTCCGTACGAACCAGTACATGCTTGTCGTGCAGCAGCGATTTGAAGCGGCGCAAAGCCAGCCATACTGCTTTCAACTCGAGGCAGTTGATATGCCACTGCATTCGGGGTCCCGACCAGAGCCCCGCAGCTGCATTACCATTGCACATGGCACCCCAGCCCATGGCATTGGCATCTGTTGACACAACAACATGCCAAGGGATACTCCTGTCCGAAGAAAGGCAAGATCTGTCCCTGGGCTGAGGGTCTGACGGCAGAACGGGGTAACAGAAACCCGGTAAGTGCCGTGTCGCCATGCCCATCTCGGGACCCGGTCGTGAAGCCAATGCTGAAGTGGTCTCATATGAAGCAACCCGAGCGGCGTGACAGCGGCTGCGGATGCCATATGCCCCATGAGCCTCTGAAAATGTTTCAGTGGTACCAGCCGTCTTTGCACGGGAAAGGGACCTCTGCAGTCCAGCATCGACTGCGCACGCTCTACTGAGAGACGTGCCGAGATGTTGACCGAGTCCAGCTCCATGCCGAGAACAGAGATCCTCTCACCGTAGAGAGTTTGCTCTTTTCCCAGTTGACCCGAAGCCCCAATCGGCTGAGGTGACTGAGCACCATATCCCTGTGTTCGCACAACTGCGCTCGGGACTGGGCCGGTATGAGCCAGTCGTCGAGGTAGTTGAGAACGCGAATGCCCGCTTCCCTCAATGGAACGAGGGCTGCCTCCACGACCTTGGTGAAGACACGAGGCGACAGGGATAGCCCGAAGGGGAGGACCTTTTGTACTGATATGCTCGCCCTTCGAACGCAAAGCGGAGAAACGGTCTGTGTCGAGGGGGAATCGAGACATGAAAGTACGCGTCCTTGAGGTCGACCGCTGCAAACCAATCGAAAGGACGGACGCATTGAAAGATGCGTTTCTGCGTCAACATCCTTAACGGGAGCTTGTGAGGGGCCCGGTTTAGTACGCGCAGGTCCAGGATCGGTCGTACCCCACCGCCTTTCTTGGTACGATGGAGTATGGGCTGTAGAAGCCCGACCTCATCTCGGCTGGAGGGACAGGCTCGATTGCGTCCTTCGCTAGCCGGACCGCGATCTCTGCCGCAAGACAGTAGCATCCTTGTCCGGCACAGAGGTGAACCGCATGCCCCTGAACTTGGGAGGGCGCCGGGCGAATTGAATCGCTTAGCCGAGTCTGATGGTTCTCACGAGCCAGCGAGACAGCCTGTGGAGGGCTAACCAGGCCCCCAGCGACCAAACAAGTGGGACCAGGTAAACCACTGATGTATCCGCAGTGGGGCAGCGGAGTGGAACACAGGGACTCAACCCGGGAGGCCGCGCGTCCCAGGTTGGGGTCTGAGTGCGCAGCGCGCGACATACCTGGCTCCACTGGTGGGCAGGGGCCTCGTGAGGAGGCGTAGCGTCCTTGAAATGAACCCTGCTGCCCACTAGCAAAGGGAGAGGGGGCCGGCTGAGTGGAGACTGTGTCTCGTGCATCGCCGTCCTCGCCCTCTTGGGACCCGGAGGCCAAGGAAACTGCTCTTTTATTGATGTTTTGGGTACCACTGGCTGGGTAGCCGGTGGCGGAACAAAAACAAAAGGGAACATATGATTCTCCACCCGGCCCTCCTCCGGGTAAGGAGTGGTGCGGTCACCATCTCCTGAAGAGCAGGATCCAAGGGCTCCGGGTCGCCCGTCTCAGGGACGTCGCCTGCTCTGGTGCTTCACGGGCTTGGCAGGGGTGGAGGCGGGTTGCGCTGGTTTCCTGCGGCCAGCTCCACGCTGAGGCCGTTGAGAAGGCTGCTGTTGAGGCCACGCCGGAGCGGAGGTGGAGGCCACAGGAGGGCACCCTCGGCGACGAGCAAACAGAGGGGCTGCAGCCGGCTGTGGGGTGGCTACAGCAGCCGACCGCCGGGGCAGGATGTGTCGGAACGCCTCCATCTGCTTCTGTGCGGCGGAGAACTGTTGGCAGAGCCCTCCACCGCTTCGCCGAATTGGCCGGCCTGGGAGATCGGGGAGTCCTGGAAGCGATGCTTGTCGGTCTCCCTCATTTCCGCCAAGGTCAGCCATAGGTGGCGTTCCTGGACCACCAATGTGGACATTGTCTGACCCAGGGCCTGTGCCGTGACTTTCGTCGCCCTAAGCGCGCGGTCCGTCGCGGTGCGCAGTTCCTGCAGCACACCTGAGTCAGCACTACCCTCGTGCAACTGCTTTAACGCTTTGGCCTGGTGGACTTGCAGGATGGCCATGGTGTGCAGGGCGGAAGCGGTCTGTCCAGCAGCGCTGTAAGCCTTAGCTGTCAGAGCGGATGAGAACCTACAGGCCTTGGATGGAAGGCGTGGACTACCTCTCCAGGTGGCGGTGCTTTGCGGGCAGAGCTGCATAGCAACAGTGCGCTCGACTTGGGGGATGTCCACATACCCTTGGGCCTCCCCCCGTCGAGGGTGGTGAGGACGGAGGAGGCAACAAGCCTGTTTCGGGCAGAAAAAGCTGCCTTCCAAGACTTAGTAACCTCCTAATGCACTTCCAGGAAGAATGGAACCGGAGGCAGCTGCCGAAACCCGGCCTGCGCCCCCAGGAACCAATCATCCACCTCGAGCATTCGGGAGAAGGAGGAGGCCTACAGTGCAGCCTGACACTCTTGGCGGCCCGGGAAAGCATAGCAGTCAGCTCTGGATCTGACTCGGGCAACGCCACTCTACCTGACGGTGGCAGCGCAGCCGAATCCTCCTCTCCAGAGCCTAGCTCGCCCTCCGATGCAGCGACCTACATCCTGTCCTCTGCCTGTGCCCCGCACAATATGCTGGACCCCGCCCTGTCCGAGGACACAGCACGCTCGTCCGGAAGCACCAGGTTGTGCGACATGCTCGAGGAATGAGAGGCCCGTGGAGACGTACTTGACGGGGAAGCTCTTACCGTGATCCTCAGGTCTCCCTGACCGTGAACTGAAGTAGCCCTCCGAGAACCGGAGGAGCTATAGCGGGGCATGGCAAGGGGGATACCCTCCTGTTTGATGAGGAGGTATCTGGACCGCAATGTTGCGATGGTCATGTTCCCGCACTGAGAGCATGACTCATCCATGAGCGCTGCTTCCGCGTGCTGTAAGCCCAAGCACGAGAGGCAGTGATCATGACGTCAGATGAAGGCAGGAAACGACCGAATCCAGAAACGCACGAGCGGGAAGCCAACTTTAAAAAGACGCCCGTCGCTCGTGAAGCTCTTTTAGAATTTGCTCTTTTAGAAGGAAACACTCTTTTAGAGAGAGCGCTGAAGTGCCCAGGGGAGGTCGCGGCGAGACCGCAGAATGAAAGCTGCAGCCCGCCGAGATTTCAGCAGCCTGGATGGCAACCCCCGCTGATACGCCGTCACACCAACGCCAGCTGTTTCTCGAACACTCGCGGAGATTCGTCTTGTAGAAGGCTCGGCTCCGAAGCGAAAAGCTGATGTGCGTTTGCACGCGCTCTCCTTTTATACCCCCGCTGCGGGGCGGGTTGCGCGTGGCGAAACACGCACGCCAAATGTCATTGGCTTGTTTAGTTAACACTCGAGGGTGATTGGGCTCTCGGGCGGATCCAATTTCGTCAGTCACGGACGAACTTGAACGTGACTGACTGAATGGGAACTCTTATTCTCACCAAGGCTGCATTTATTCGATCAAGAATAGAGTAAAATAGTAATATTGTGAAATATTATTACAATTTAAAAGAACTGTTTTCTAATTGAATATAGTTTAAAATGCTATTTATTCCTGTGATACAGAGCTGAAATTTCAGCATCATTATTACTTCAGTCTTCAGTCACATGATCCTTCAGAAATCATTCTAATTTACTGATTTGCTGCTCTATAAACATCTCTATATGATCAATGTTGGAAATGTTTGTGCTGCTTAGGGTTCCTTTGATGAATAGTAAGTTAATCAATTCAACGTGCCCTTGCTAAATAAACGTATAAATTATTTTTTGACCTCAAATTTTTAAATCATAAAGTCATATTGCAAGATAAAAAGTCACATTGCAAAAAATAAAATCCCAGTTGTTGTTTACTCTGAAGTGGCTTCTAAATGAGGGTAAATAAATAAATACATACATACATACATTAAATTTTCATTTTAGGGTGAACTGTTTCTTTAAGAGTTCTAATAGAAACCAACGAGTCAGTGACATAGGTTGATGTTTATCCTGTAATAAATAAAGTGTTCTCATGACAGCACTATTAGGTACCATAATGCCGTGGGTGTATTTGTTGTGGGTACTTCGATCAAGATGATAAAAGTGGTTGTGATCACGGTTGTGATCTATGGTATGAAATTCTTGGTTAAGCACAGCCTAATGATTGACCATGTTATGTATGTGCACTTAACCAAGCCCTGTGTCACATCCACTTATTAGATTAATTAAAAAATTACCATAAGCAGAGTGTCATTAAAATCATTATAGCTTGATAGGATGTGAATATAGAGCAGCACCATCGGAGGAGAGGAGAACAGAGGGTTAAGTTAACTGGAGACTAAGACTGACAAGCCTCAATTAATCACGAAAGACAAGATCAGATTTACACAGTAAGTAAGAGAAATGAGAGCTGCAAACACTCAACTACAGAATGCAATTGTGTTTTATTAAATGTAAGCAAAGATAGGGGAAATGTGAAATAATGCATACATATGCATCAGATAGTACAGTCTTTTCCAGACCTCAGCCATACATTCTAGTCCAGTTTTATAAATCAACAGAACAGGATTGATTTTTATTATTTAGCATTCTTATTATGAAGGTCACATTGAAACATGAAAACGTTTTACCATGCATCCATTATTCATGTTTCCTACCATGGTTATTATAGCCAAAACCATATAAAATAATAATAATATAAAATTATAATCTAACTAAATTACTAAAACTTTAGCTAAAATTAAAATGAAACTGAAAATTAGATAAACGTCCGCTACTTTTTATTTTTTTATTGTGTTACCCTTGTCCCAGACCCAGAATTTTAATCTTAAAATATGAAAATCTATCATAAAATTGATTTATTTAATAAATTACAATTTAATACATTTACAATCTTTTTTTAATATATAGAGTTTCCATATTGTTGTGTAAAAATTATTTATAAAAATGTTTTAATCTAATAAAACATAAAAACTGGGAGACAACAGTGTCCAGATCCCCCCCCATCATAATGAATTTAATAAAAAAAGTGCAATTATTATTCCGTTAATGTCCATAAATGCATAATTCGCTTATCAACACACAACAGTCTTCCCCCAATGTACTTTCAGTCGTGTCATTCTCACTACAGAATTTTATTAAAACTTACAAATTTCATGTGACATTATATTATATTCCATATTCACTGTTGGAGATTTTAGGGAGACAAGAGTGATTGACTATAAAAGTATGCTGTATATATATATCTATATATAATTCCTGCATAAAACCTCCCAAAATGATAATCAACATAGAACATGGCAGTCTGTTCTTTACTTCTCTCTTTAGTCATCATGCTGCTTTCTGAGTTGGTTGTTTGCATCATGGATTTCAATCTCATGTTATGCTCTAAATTATCACTTAATGAATTTATGGTTTGGGTTTTGAGAACATTGGCTCCCTAATAAGATTGTTAGTCTGTCGAAAAGCATGCCACACTCATTATGTTTTCCAATGGTGTGATTAAGTTGATTTGCAGAGCAAATCCATCAAAAGGGACAGGAGCATATACAAACCAATACACATAACACGCTATAACATGATTATATGATTTAATAAGTTATTAATGTAGTACACTGTGAAAGTAAAGTCATAAAGCCAAGCACAAGAAACACTAATGCAGGAGAGCCGATCAGCGAGCAACCATGCAGAATGCATTTTATCATTTGGATACTTGCTTAATTCAATTCATAAGCTTTTTGTACGTTAATATGAACAAAATAAGCAAATAATTGAAAAGTGAAATTGTTCAGTGGTGCTGCACTTAAACATAACCTAACTCAGGGACATGGAAGCATATCAGCTGGCATAGCGTTTCCTGTGAACCATAGACTGCCATTGTTGTTCTGATAATTAATGCAGATTTGTTTCAAATGCCTTTTTTTTTTTTTTGGGTGTTGTGCGTGGGATGTCTTAGAAAAAAGCAGCCCATTTTATTTGGAAAAGTGCATCTATAAAAGTTGTCTTAGTTTTTACTCTTCAAAAGACTCTTATTCATGCCTGGCTTTGTTTAAAAGGTTTTTTGTTGTTGTTGTAAAACCAATTATTGGGCTGAAGTTATGGCCCTATCATTTTGTATTTGGATTCTAACAATATCACCATGTAACAGCGCCAAACACTCAATCTATCTGTGCATAAATAATTCATGGCCATCGAGGAGAAGGAGGAGGGTTCGATGGATGGCATGTTGCTTTCTGTCACCCATCCAGAAGTTAACTAAAATGACAGCTTAAAAGAATGATGAAAAGAGATGTCATTTCAAGCCAAAATGCACCCGTACTTCACTCCCTCTCTCCATTTCTATCCTCCCCTTCTCCCTCTTTTTCTTTCTCCCTCGCTCTCCTAGATATATGTCACGGGAAACAGTCCAAACAACATCTTAATGGTGTCAGTGTTGCCGTTATTGATCGCTGCCACCTCCTCTTAGCGTTGAGTCTGTCACAAAAACTATCACTGGCTTCCACTGTCACTACCAGGCGTAAAAAACTAAAAGAGAGAGAGAAAGAGAGAAAATGCACATGTGTGGAGCAGCAGGGGATCTTTTATGTCACACAGACTTATGCTTTAATCCATAGCTGTGTGGTACTTACCAATAAATAGCTTCTGAGTGGACACTACAGTTCATGACAGCAGTGTTTACTGAACAGCTGTTTGCCCTGACATCTCCGCAAAACATTTTAGTGGCCAAGGGTCAATGACGAATCACTTATGGATCACCCTCAATTTAAAGGGGTTGAAGATTATTAGAATTTTGAAAACTGGACTTTAAAAACATTCCTTGAGTGCTGGACATTGCATTCAAAGTTTTCTCAATTATATACAGTATAGTGCCATATGGGCATTGTGCCACTTAATGTTTTGTTTTTCCAAATGTAAGGAATGTTAATCTAGTGGTGCTGATTTGGGGGACTGAGATTCCAATCCTGACCTTACATTTTTTATGTATTAAATTATTTATTTAAATTCAGCAAAATCACAACTAAACTTGACAGCCAGTCATCATGTATTTTTGTTGTATGCAAAAGAGCAGCTTTGAGATATTGATAACTTAATTTTAGTGCACAAAAGAAGGGTAAACTGCAAAGATCCCACACAGTGTTTTAGGGAGAAAAAAAAACTTTTACTTTTAATAATCACGCGCCTAATTATTTAATTACTATACTTAATTATATAAGTTTTAAATTAGAATGGTTTATTTTTATACATATTATTTAATTATTAAGATACTGATGTATTGATTTATTATGATATTATTGATATTTAATTATGAAATAGCAAAGTCTTAATTTATATGTTGTTGGTTTGTGTTTTGTGTGTTTGTGTGTGTGTGTGCGTGCATGCGTGCATCGTGACAGGTGCAGAGTTGACTCAAATTACTCAAATCACATTGGCATGATAATTGGGCCTGATAATTCCTGTACTTTTTTTTCACAATCGCAATAATTTTAGGAGTCATTAAATCAATTAGGGAGCATGTTATATGTTGAACCGATTTATTCAGTGTACAAAAACTTGATTAAAAAAATATCTATATCTGAAAAAGTGCTACCTGTCAGCGACAAGTGATTCGGTACCATTGCAAATATTGGTATTAGTATTAACTTGTTTTAGCCCTTTAATATGTCATATAATACACTACTAATATATTTTTTATACTCACAGCCATTTTTAAGAATGCACATGTATAGTCAGTTTCTGCATAAATGCTATGATAAATCATGAACTCCCTGGAAAATTGTTGTAAAGCGTTTGAAACGGTTCCGCTATTGTTAAAAGTTCTCCATTTGAGTTAATAACAGTTTCAGTGGGGAGTTTTTAATTATATCTTTACTCTCCCACTTTAGTGTTCCCTCTTAAATGTGAAGGTCAGAAGAGTGTTTTGTGGAAGGAAAGTCTTTCTCTACCTCCTTCACACACACACACACACACACACACACAAACCAGTCTTGCAACACACACGCACCCACAGTAACACACAAATGAAAGTAAAATCTGCATGGTACGCTATAGCTCTTTTCACCTGTCATCTCCCATTAGAGTGTGCAGCGAGTGACCTTGGTCCGTCTCCCCCTGCATTAAGGCAGGAGGGGAGTGAACATTGTCTCAGTGTTGAGTTAACGTAATGATAACTCTGTGAAATCAGGCCCGCGCCCTGCACTGGCTCCTATTACGCCTCCCCAAATTAATTTGCAAGGTTGATTCTGCCTTGCTAATGCATATGGCGCATGCTAACCTTCCACTCACTGCTATTGAACGCACTTGCATCCGCACACAACGCTCAGCGATGGAGACGTTCAAGGTTCAAGGCAGATTCATCATCAGGCGCTATCTAAATTTGAACAATTCACGTCATACTTTATGTACATTTCAGATGTTATAAAATATCCTTTTAAACAGCCAATAAGTCTCTGAGCTAAAATCGCCCGAAACTGACAAGAAAAAAAGAGTCATGAATTGAGGTAGGCCTAATAGTTTTTTTAAAAATGAGCAGGCTTTTAGACGTGGCTGTCATTTCATTGATGGAGAGGTGGATGGATTTTTAAAACTAAAGTGATAACGAAGAGGGGACAGAAGAATAGAGCCGGTGCGAGATTCACATCAGCACTAATGCAGGTTGACAGCTAGTAGCCTTTTCCTCTGTGCGCTTTCTTCTCTTTCATACTAATCCAAATAAGTCACCAATCAGCACGTATTAGACTTGTTTAGAGTTCCGTGCCTCTCTGACGGGCGGGTCGGTCAGCCTAATGATTGATTCGGTGGTTACGGGAGAAATGAGAATGAGAGAGATTTCATGTGGTTGGGGGTGTGGAGGAGGAAAGGACGAAGGAAAGGAGGGAACGGTCATATTCAAATCTTATTTACTCTGTCTTTTTGACAAAAAGGCTGATGGGACGTGACATGGCGCTATGAGAGTGTAACGAGGACGTCTGCATCTCGGGTGTGAACAGAATCTTTTAATGTGCAGCTCTCACCACATTTCTGAGCTTGGGTGTTTGGTTTTTGTCTTTTTTTTTGCAGAAGGCAAACTTTTGATTTTTGGCATAAACCTTGGTGCACCGGGTACGGCTTATTCTGGTCATGAATTGCCCAATTAGGGGCCAATATCAAATTATATTATTGAAGCTAAAAGGGTCAAATTAACCCTTGCTTTGCGCTTTCAGTTTTCTGTTAGCAAGAAAATAGCTTCCTCAACAAGCTTAGCAGATTTAACTGTTTAAGAAAAGCTATTTTGATTACCTACTGTATAACAAGATATCATATCACAACAATTAAACTTTTCCCTTTCTTTAGCTGCATCCCAAATGACGCACTATACTATGCACTTATACACTATGTACTCAACCATGTTGTGTATGAATTATATAAGGTTATTTTGTCATTCATTTTCGGAGTCTGATAGCCCCTCCCCCTTTGCTACGTAATTAAAGCTGTGACATGACGTGCATGACGTGTCCAACACTCCACACTGTTTTTTTTTTTTCTGTTATTTAAGTGCATCATCCACAATGGCCTAGCATAGTGTTAACAGCTTAAATAGCTCTTTTGATTAGCTGGAACAAGATATCATGACAAGTAAACCATTTTTGTTTTCAGTTACAGCAGCTAATTAACAGCTTAGCCAACATAGTGCTAAGCCTTAAGGCTAAATAAAGCATAATACACTGTTGTCCTTCAGGATATCTTGTTTACATGCTACAGGCCGTCTCAAACAAAGACGTCTATTTGACATCTGCATTTACATCTGCAAGACATATTTTTAGAGTGTTTGCTCATCTGCAATATGTCTATGGGACGTTTCCTATCAGATGTCTGAAAGATGTCTATCAGATGTTTGTACACAGCAGATGCTTTCCAGATGAAGCTGGAACTTGCAGACGTACGTGTGCTATCTGGGGTAGCTCACCATTTAAATAATATTAAAGATGTTTCTGTGGGATGCTATACAAACATCACTGAAGAAATTAGATTGTTGATTTGTGACCATAAAGGCTTTTTTTTCTTTCTTTTTTCTCAACATTTCAAGGACATCTGTAAATAAAGCAGAATACGCTGTTGTCCTTGAGGATATCTTGTTTACTTGCTACTTACTGTCTCAAACAAGCTCTTGAATATTCCTCTGATGTATTTGTTCAAACCACATAATACGCTACTTGTGTAATATAAATGGAGAAATCTAATTGTGAACATGTAGCTCTATTGTTTGAAATATATCTAAAGTTCATACTTATGTGTTTCCAGTTCGGAGGCAGAAGTGTTTTTTCCCATCACTATTTGCAGTAATAGGCAGTATGGAAGTGCGTTCAATTATAAGCAGTCTAAAGCAGTGATCTTTTTTCATTTTTACAGTATATAACATTTTTGTTGTTCTTTCCTCTCAGAGACATGTCAGCTAAGAATATCAGTATTCTGATCTCATCTTTGCCACCTCATGCTCTCTCTCCTCTCTCTCCTCTCTCCTCTCTCTCTCTCTCTCCGCTTACACGTAGAAATAGTTTATGATTCTGACAAGAAAATGCTTCTAATCCTGTGGTTTGTTAGGAAGCAAACACACGCAATTGGCCAGTTATTGTTCAGTGTGGAATTTTCTTTGCAGGGTGTTTGGGGTCTCCATGACGACTAAGTATTGAGCACCGACACAAGCGACAGCCTCTTCCCCTCACGGTGCCACGCGGGGTAGTGGAAGATGGTAAAGATAACACTCAAAGGCTTGCACTTACTTGGGCAAGCTCTAACCTGCCACTCACATACAGATAAAGAGAGTGTGTATTATTCATGCGAGTCAGTATGCAGATGTTTGCATTGCGTACATGGGATTTGTATGTGTGTGTGTGTGTGTGTGTGTTTTATTTATTCATACTTTTTTCTGAGTGGGGGATATTCATGGAATGTGAATGTTTTTCAGTCCATTCACTGTGAGGCGGCTGTTATTTAATGCCTTACATTTATTTGTTGAAGAGTGTGTGCCTGTGGTTTATGTTTGTTTTATAATAAAAGCACAGCTATGAAAACATCCGCTCCAGCTGAGCTCTGTACAATGGAGATGGGTTTCATTTTATTCTGATGTTTTCATGTCTTTCATTTTGTTTTTCTTTCTGTTATTATTTTAATTTACGGGTTTTTCTTTAGTGGGCACTTTTGACCCTGTGGACTTTCTGAAAATAAACTCTTCTAAAACACTTTTCACACTCTAACAACTGTATTTAGTTTATTTTTTCTGGAGTGTCATTTTCAGCACATCCCAAATTAGTTATTGTGTTTAATAATATTCTCTGGTGGAAATGATATTTTAAACATTTTTGCAGTAAAATGACCATCACTTAATTTCATAGCTAGCATTTTATGTGTCCTATATACACACAGTTAAATTTATTTTGCATAATTTGACAAATGTACAGCTTTTTATATAATTTTTTTTAGAATATATTAGATTGTGTATAAAAATGTAGTTAGTTATACATTATATATATATCAACCTTTTTTCTTTTACACATCACATCTAATATTTCATTACACGCTCTTCACGGACACTGTTTTTTTTTCCATGTGAACTTTTAGAAAACTTTGTAACAGTGTAATTAATTTATAGAATTTATGTATTTAATCCTTCTAGATGTATTATAATTTATACAATTATTTTAAATAAATAAATAATTAAATAAAAACATCTAACAGTACGTACTTATGCATAGAAATAAAATGTGATAAGATAATGTAATAACAAAAAAGATATTTTCCAAATGCTGTTTTACAGGTTTACATACATTTTCAGTAAAAATGTGTTAAATTTCCACTATGAAAATTCCATGCCATCTAATAGTGAGAACCCCTGGCTTAGATCATCATAGTTTTAAAAATGTAATATTTAATTATTTTTATGATGGATTTTCATATATATTACTGAAAGCCTGGAACAAAGCTAAAACTATGAAATCTAAACATAAGAGGCATTTTAAAAAGCAATGTATATAAATAATAAGGATGCCATAGTAGAAAGTCCATTTTAATGTGACCTTATGACAAAAAAGAATTAGTTTAAATGTGTTTTAGTTTTAGAAAAGTGTCCAACATTGATCAAACAAACCCTTATGTTCTGTTCACTCTTTTTTCATTATAAGTGAAATGAAAGGTGAGTTGTCACGGTTGGTGACCTTTCAGAGGTCAGAGGTCAGATGACAGCGACCCCTCTTTACTCATCAAAATGTGATCTGTCAAATGGACACTTTTCTTTTTGCATTTTCTATTTTAAACATCTACGTAACTGTTTGCGCTGCAGGCGTGAGCGTGTTTGTGCATGTATTATCTCATTTAATGCCTTCTGGAGGCGCCAGAGGGAAAAACTTTCAAAGCCCTTAGTCTTCTACTCAGAGGGAACCCCCTTTCATTCCTCCTCACACTCACTTCACAGTTTCACCTCAGACAGATAGAACAGAGGACGTCTCCCTTTTAACCTGCTCCCCTGTGTAACTCCGCTCAGCAGACCTGTAACAAGAGAGCAGCCGATGAGAACACACAGCTAGTGACATTTTCCCTAAATTCCCAGCAGAGTTCTTCTCTGTTTCTGTTTCTTTTACAGATATTGGAAGCCCCTGAATTTTTGTTTGTTTGTGTGCTAGTGTGTTCACGTGGTCGATTAACAGCGTTTGTGCAGAGATTAGTCTGTTTTCCATCTGGAGGGGCATGTTTGCCGTACTCGCTCAGCAGGGGTGTGATGTCATATTAGTGTGTGTGTGTGTGTGTGTGTGTGTGTGTGTGCATCTGACTCTGTGGTTTTGATAGTGTGAGGGATTGTGGGGCAGAATAAAAGATTCTCATTGGGTTAAATTGATACAACTGCACACAAATTTACAACACATTGATTTTCTATTGGTGCGCCATCTACACATCGCCCACTCTGCTGCCTTGTCAATAATATCTTTCTCTTGTTTAAAGCTGATAGCTTCAGCTTGTTTGGACAGTTTTCCTGTCTTTTTCTGTTTGTATGTTTTTTGCTTTAAACATCTGCTGACAGTTTTTCTTTAAAGGAAAAAAAACAGTATGAGAGATCTCCTTTCAGCTTAAAAGGGGTCTAAAGAACTCATGTAAATGGACTGTCTTGACTCTAAATGGGTATGCAGTTTATTTAGCTTTTCATATTAGCAGCTTTTTCCATTTTTGTCAGTTTCATTTTGTTTTCTATCAACAGTTGCACAAACACACACACATAATATTTGTGATAAAGCCTAGATCTACCCACAACTAAAACTAGTATTTAAAACAGTGGGGGGGGGGGGGGGGGGGGGGTTGTGTGGTTGTGTTGGGGGGGGTGGGCTTTCTGTGCTTTCCAGTGTGAAGTCTGAATAGTGTGTGTATGTGTGTGTGTGTGTGTGTGTGTGTGGGGGGGTGTGTGGTGTGGTGGTTGTGTGTTGTGGTGTGTGTGCGTGTAAGGAATAATTGATGATGGATGTTAAATGAACCCATTTTACAGACTGTGATGATACGTTTTAAGAGTCATCAGCATCTTAAATCCCGCAAAGTTTTTTTATATTTACATAATTTTTTGAAATATGTATATTTATAACTCAGTACTTTGTATTATATTACATTTGCAGCAACTTACAAAAAGCCTAGTTACCTCTGCTGTGAGGGTTTTTTCAAATACAGCGGCTGTGGAATGACACATTTGACAATGTTCTTTCTACTGATGCCATTAACAATCTCTCTTTATTTTTTCCTCTTTTTGAAAGTTCTGAAAATACTATTGTGTAGTTTTTCTTTTTGCTATTTGAGCAAATGTGAAAGCAAAAATAATGCACACCTGAGGTGGTAATGCAACGACATGAAACAGAGTCAATTATTCTGCTTATACTACAGTCAACGCACCTCCAGTCATTGTTCAGATGTTGTATTTCAAGACATTTGTCAGTTTTTTGTCCTATTGGACTAATTTATTACGACTGATCTCATCTCAAGCCTCTGTTGCTAATTCCATAATGTCATTTCAGAGCTAGTAATGGAGGTTTCAGCATTTGATAATGCAGTTATTAATGTGGTCTAATGCAGTTATTAGAGAGAGAGAGATTAATTGTATCTGTGTGAAGCATATGTGTTAATTACCTGAGCCTGTGCGTCTCTCAACAGTGTTTGGCAACAGCGTCTCTACTAATAGTAGTGAAACTGTAAGTTTAACCGCTTCAAGAAGATTGACATTAGCACCTTGCTACTGAGAAATATTATGTAGCTTTTCAGCTGCGAAACTGTTTTATTGATAAATTCGTAGGGTAGTCCTGACAAGTTTCTGTGCGAGTGTGTGCTTGTACTATATGTGTGCATTTGTATGAGAGAGCGGGAGAAAGAGAGTGTGCAAACCGTTGATAATTAAACAATTTTGTGGGCAAAACATGGAAATAGATTGACATTTCTATCCAATTATTTGTCATATTATTGGTATGGTCAGTGTCTTTGTGGGTTTTGGTTCTTTTGCTGTTGTAGGCTGTAAGGACCTTTGAAATTTCTGAAATCATTTGGTGACCTTCCTGGAACCACTTTCCTGAAGAATACTTGCACACCTTAGAATGTTTGTCAACCAACCAATCAGAATCAAGCATGTGTATATTTGCATGTGCTTGGATTTTATGTCGGCTGTGTTGTTAGCTTAGCAACATGCAAATAGCAAACTCAAAAGTGGTATCAATAGGTAGTTGGTTGGTCATGTTTGTTTTTGTGGTGCACAAATTTGCTGCTAGTGTCCCAAATCAGTTGCTGACTTTAGGCCTTGTTATCTATCTATCTATCTATCTAGCTAGCTAGCTAGATTATCTTATTGATGTTAGTCGTTTTGCCATTTTTTTTTGTAATAGAAAGATGATGCAGGCAAATTTCAGACTTCTAGCACTTAAATGAGCACTACAACACAATGAAGAAAATTCTTACAAGAATGTTTGGACATGAATATGTTACAGTGAAATGAACAAAACTATAGAAAGAGTGATGAAATGAATGTGAGAATGTCACTTCCTGCATTTTCATTCCACACCTGAAGCTGTTCAGATCCCAGAGTGTGTACCTGACAATCACAGATCACACACTGACCACACACACACGCATGTTTACATTACACACACTCACACAGGCACTCACAAATTTAAATATTAAACATTTATAAATGTTACCCAGCCCAGGCTTACACATACACACACCTACACACAGACCCTCTCTCCTATCCCAGCATTCCCTGTAGTATTCCCATAGTTTTATATTAGCATTCGTATATATTCATTACCTCAATCCCACATCTGCACACATACATAATCACACACACACAGACAACAAAAACAAATCAGCTCTCAAACATCCTTATGAACATAATCACACCAAATACAAAAACACTCACGAATGCATGTAAACACAAGCTGCGACCCAGCATACATAAATGGCTGTAAAGAACAATTTAGCATTTAAAATCTGATTCACATTCAAAATCTGCTCGCATACTTACAGGAGGTCCATGGGAAACATATCATATGAATGATTTATCCATGCGCACATAGGCCAGGCACACATACACACTCATGCTCATGTAAATCATACCTTCCTGTATCTGTTCCATGAATTATATAGATGTCTCAGAGGTTAGAAGTAGGAATTTTAATTGAAAACTCCATTATTCATGGCCACACCTCTTTCTCCTTACATGGTAATGTGTGTAAAACACATGTCACAGTTGGACACTCATAAATACGCCTGCATACACCATATCACCTGACATGGGGGCTTGCACAGACTCCCTCTCTCTCTAACCAGTGATGGGAAACTAGTGGTGTTCTCTTCATATAGTTTCAATGTACAAGTCTCATATATCTTTAGAGAGTGAAAACATGACTAAAGACACCCAGAACTGTCCTTCTACTGATTACATACATACAGTGTATATATATATATATAATATAAATATATATATATATAAATATATAATTACAGGTGGGGAACATATTTATTTGATCCCCTGCTGATTTAGAAAGTTTGCCCACTTACAAAGCATGAGGGTAAAATCCAGACAAAAAACACATTATATAAAGTTAGAATTTATTGCATTTCGGTTAGGGACATACGTTTTGATTCCTCAGCAAAACATTTTGATCCACGCCTCTTTACGATCCTATCTCTCAATCCTTAAGGTTTCTTGCTGTTGTTTGCAACTCGAAGTTTCATCTCCCTCCCCATATTTTCTCATATTATGGGTCCTGGAGACTGGCTAGGCCACTCCATGACCTTAATGTGCCTCTTCTTGAGCAACTCCTTTGTTGCCTTGGCGGGATGTTTCAGGTCATTGTCATGCTGGAAGACCCATCCATGACCCATCTTCAGAGTTCTAGCTGAGGGAAGGAGGTTCTCGTCCAAGATTTTACAGTACATGGCCCTGTCCATTTGCCCCTCAATGCGGTAAAGTTGTCCTGTACCATTAGCAGAAAAACTGTTTTTTTCCAAAAAGGACACAATAATGGTGTTTTTTCCACCTCCGTGCTTGACTGTAGGGAAGGTGTTCTTGGGGTCATAGTCAGCATTCTCTCCCTCCAAACACGGCGAGTGGAGTTTATGCCAAAGAGCTCAATTTTGGTCTCATCTGACAACAGCACTTTCTCCCAGGCCTTCTCTGAATCATTTTGATGTTCTTTGGCAAACTTTAAACAGGCCTGTACATGTGCCTTCTTGAGCAGGGGGACCTTGCGGGTGCTGCAGGATTTCAGTCCACTGTGGCGTAGTGTGTTACCAATGTTTTGCTTATGGACTGTGGTCCCAACTGCCTTAAGATAATTAATAAGCTCCTCCCGTGTAGTTCGGGGCTGATCCCTCAGCTTTCTCATGATCATCCTTACCCCATGAGTCAAGGCCGTTTGATGGTTGTTTTGTATTTCTTCCATTTCTTAATAATCGCACCAACAGTTGTCTCCTTCACACCAAGCTTCTTGCTGATGGTGTTGTAGCCAATTCAAGCCTTGTGCAGATCTACAATCTTGTTTCTGACATCCTTTGACAGCTCTCTGGTCTTGCCCATGGTGGTGGGAGAGGTTGGAATGGAAGATACAGATTGTGTGGACAGGTGTCTTATACACCTAATGAGCTGACATTAGGAGTAACTTCTTAGTGGCAGGATATGTGTTCCACATGGGCACATAACCAGTCTGTGGGCGCCAGAATTCTTGCTGGTTGGTAGGGGATCAAATACTTATTTCACTCACTGAAATGCAAATACATTTCTAACCTTCATATAATGTGTTTTTCTGGATTTTTTGGTTGATATTCTGTCTCTATCCGTTAAAATAAACCAACCATAAAAATTACAGACCCTTCATTTCTTTGTAAGTGGGTAAACATTTTCCTCATACAAACAGAACCCCATATTGACAGAAAAACACAAATTGTTGACATTTTTGCAGATTTATCAAAAAAAGAAAAACTGAAATATCACATGGTCCAGTATTCAGACCCTTTGCTGTGACACTCATATATTTAACTCAGTGCTGTCCATTTCTTCTGATCATCCTTAGATGGTTCTAACACTTCATTTGATTCCAGCTGTGTTTGATTATACTGATTGGCCTTGATTAGGAAAGCCACACACCTGTCTATAATAAGACCTTACAGCTCACAGTGCATTTCAGAGCAAAGGGTTTGTCGAATCATTAGTCATGGGAGGAACGGGGTCGCTTGGAAAGAGCTCAGAGACAGAATTGTGGCACGGCACAGATCTGGCCAAGGTTACAAAAAAATTCTGCTGTACTTAAGGTTCTTAAGAGCACAGTGGCTTCCATAATCCTTAAATGGAAGACGTTGAACCCTTCCTAGAGCTGGCCGTCCAAACTGAGCTATTGGGGGAGAAGATTCTTGGTGAGAGAGGTAAAGAAGAACCAAATGATCACTGTGGCTGAGCTCCAGAGATTCAGTCGGGAGATGGGAGAAAGTTGTATTAAGTCAACCATCACTGCAGCCCTCCAGCAGTCGGGGCTTTATGGCAGAGTCGCCCGACGGAAGCCTCTCCTCAGTGCAAGACACATGAAAACCCGCATTGGAGCCCGCATGGAGGACTCCAAGATGGTGAGAAGTAAGATTCTCTGGTCGGATGAGGCCATGATAGAACTTTTTGGCCTTAATTCTAGCGGTATGTGTGGAGAAAACCAGGCACTGCTCATCACCTGTCAATACAGTCCCAACAGTGAAGCATGGTGGTGGCAGCATCATGCTGTGGGGGATTTTTTCAGCTGCAGTGACAGGACGACTGGTTGCAATCGAGGAAAGATGAATGCGGCCAAGTACAGGGATATCCTTGACGAAAACCTTCTCCAGAGTGCTCCCGGGCCGGTCTTGTCAGAGGGCTGGGGGTGGCCGGAATGTGTGTAGGGGCCTTGGCGCACAAGATGCAGGTGGGACCCTCAACACACGCTAAATACGAAGTAGTGGGCTTCAAAACAACTCGGTGACTTATTTAAGCTATTTTCATTCAGCTTTCAGATGGAGTCTAAATCTTCAATTTCCGAATTTACAATTCTGTTTTCAAATGGCTCAATTCACTCCATTCAAAAAGGTTTGGCATCTTCTCTTAAGACTTTATCAAATGTTTTAAAAAGAAGTCTCTTATGATCAACAAGGCTGCATCTATTTGATCACAAATACAGTTAAAAGCGATAATATTGTTGAATATTATTACAATTGCAAATAACTGTTTTCTGTTTTAATGTATTAAAATCTAATTTATTCCTGTGATCAAATCTTTCAGATATTACTCTTCGGTGTCACATGATCCTTCAGAAATCAATCAAATATGCTAATTTGCTGCTCAAGAAACATTTCTTATTATCAATGTTGAAAGGAGTTGTGCTGCTTAATATTTTTGTGGAACTCTTTTTTTCAGAATTTTTTAAATAGAAAGAACACAATTTATTTGAAACAGAAATATTTTTTAACATTACAAATGTATTTTACGTCATTTGATCGGGTTAATCCTCCTGGCTCATAAATATCACTTCTGTAAAAGAAAAAAATAATTGTTGACCCCAAACTTTTTAACAGTAGTGTATAGTATGAAAATAATGTTGAAAAGAAACTAATTTGAACCTTTGTGCTTTGTGTGCACACATTGCCAACAACACTGACAACTAAACCAACATAATGTCTTTTCATTTAAAGCAATAGGAGGAATCACTTTAACAGTTATTATGCCTATAATATTTATATGAGTAGCCTGCAGTGATATTCAGAGTGATTTGACATCCTTGAAAACACATTATAAGGAGCCGTACTGTTATGGGTTATCTACAGATATACACAATATAAATGTTCGGTTACAATGCAGCATCCTGCAGTCCAAAACACATTTATCTTTACAGAGGCTTCTATGAATATTGTTAGGATTAAATTAGGAGGGTCAGAATTGTGGTGTAGTGGTTGGTGCATATGTTCTGAATAGTGGTGCACATGTGGGTGATGTGAGTTTGAGTCTGGCTCCAGGTGTGTTTCTATTGCTCTTGATAAAGGTGAAAATTTCTAAAATAAAAAATAGAAATAATGACTGTATATTTACCCTTAATGGGATAGTTCACCCCAAAAATGAAAATTTTGTCATCATTTACTCATCCTCGTGTTTCAGACTTGATTGACTTTGGTTCATCTTTGAAACACAAATTAAGATATTTTATTGAAACCTGAGACATTTCTGTCCCTCCGTTGAAAGTCATTCAACCAAAACTTTCAAGCTTCAAAAAGTTAATAAAGACGTCATAAAATTAATCCATATGAGTCAACCGGTGTTACCTCTTCTAAGACTTTTAAATGCTGATCAACGCACATACATAGAGCTCATCAAATATGGTCAATGAAAGGTCAAATGTGCTTGCTTGACTCACGAGAACCAATGAGGTTTTTTCTTGCACCTCACGCAAGCACAGCTGAGCTGCCGTGTTGCCATGCAGCAGTTAACTTTTTACTGACACCTTGTGTCAGCCTCACTATTACAAAAAAGTAAAATAATTGTAATAATTTATTCCGCAACTGAATGTCTCAAATATAGGGAAGACTTTCATTATGAAGTTTTTGTATTCATCGGTTTTGAAGCGAAATTGAAAAGAAATAATGGAAAGAGGAAAACCCCAGCTCTCAGTTAGTCATACTGCTGTTTGGTTTGGAGTCCTGCAGTGTGTGCAATGTGAAAAAAAATAAAATAGAAAAGAGGTACAAAGAGGTGAGCAAGGGTTAATGGTTTTAAAAAAGGACTGTATTCTCTTCGGTAAACCCTGTGTGGCAGGTGCAGGTTGAAGTCTTTGTCTCCTCCACGCGAGCGCTATTTACTTACACTCAACTCCTCAGCACAAAAGACCAGAGAGAGAACACAAACTTTCCCACACACAAAAGGAAGTTATAGCCTCAAATTACAGGTGCACCACACTTACACACACAGCTCTCAAATCTTGCACGCTCACCTGGCAAATTGAATCGGGGGTAAAGTTCAATGGAACTCTTATCTACAGCAAACTAAAAACAAGTTACAAGTGTGTGTGTGTGAGAGAGTTTACAGGTTTACCTATGCTTGTAAGTGCCATTTTTTTCATATACTAAAACTGACTTGAGAGAACATTTGAAGTGTTACTCACCATTTAATCATTATTTTAAATCATATTTTGCCTTACAATTTCTGATATCTGTGATTTCTGTCAGGTTTTAGTGCAAAATAAAGGTTCCAAAATGTTGTTTCCATGGATGTTAAAGTTTCTTCATAGAACCAGATGCCAAGAAAGAACCAGTATTTTTAAGAGTGTAAATATCATTATTTTAGTGTAAAATCCATTGTGTCTGTGAGCGTTCTTTACTAAATATAGCTTCCCATCGTGTGTGCGTGCGTGCGTGCGTGTGTGTGCGTGTGTGTGTGTGTGTGTGTGAACCATGATGATTTGATAGTTTCTGTTCAATCAGAGGCAGTCATGTAGAACTACAGGAGGAACAAATAGGCAGCAAAAGATGAAAAACAACCTGACGTGTCAATAAAATAGAGGGAAAAGTGAGAGAGATGAAGGGAAAATACTTTGATCATTCTTCTGTACTCTAATGAAAGTCTCTGATTCCTAAAAAAAAAATACTGCTAAATTCTCTCATTGCTGATTTAAAATTTATAACTGGCCTTTTAGAGGGATGAGAGCGGTGGGGCATTTGAATGATTCTTTGTTTTTGTACTTTGCAGTGGCCCGAGCAGCAACATCAATAGAGCAAATATTAGCCTTGCGAGGTGTGTGTTGTTTGGTGTTGACCACCGCACCAGAACAGCTGTTCTAGGATGGGATTAGTTTAGTTTGGAAGTCTCCACACAATCTGCTGCCCCTTCACTGACCAAACAAAGCTATTATTTCAACCGGGAGGGTCATGCTGGGGGATTTATAGCCTGTATTTCCCTGATGCTGATTTTTAGATACCAAAGGCCTGTAGTTTAAAGTCAACAAGATATCAAATGTACTTTATTAATTCACACCCCTGGTCTAATTGTGCATTATTCATGCAGTGCATGTTATTCCAAATTTTTAAAAAAGATTTGCAACTCAGTGACGTATATGAGTGCCCATTTTCCTTAAACAGTATCTGGTAAGACTTTGTTTTATTGTGTCATTGTTACACGTTACATGCATTTAATATAGTAAGAACAGTAACAACAGCTAATGCATGATTAGCAACGGACAAAAACACCCTAACCCTAATTGTAAACCTATATTAAGTATTTTGGTAAATGCATTTATGTGTCTAGTTTAAAATGTGTCATGTTTTAGAAATGTTTTTAATTTTCAAAAAAAATAAAATTATAAGTTTAATACAAAAAAGTAATGTGGTGTGACAATCAAGTAAGAAGCGATAACATATTTTTCTTACACTTTTATTTTAAGGCAAGACTTTTTTTTGGTACAAATATCATGAATAATTAAGTTATCAATATCAATAATTACATTTCTGGGGAGTCCAACCACAAAAAAAAGTTCAAAGAATTATTCTAGCATTATTGTGGCTTAATACGTTGTTGTTGTTTTATTTAATTTTTTTACCTTATTCCTCAAAAAGATTCATTTCAAAAAGTGTGTTTTAAAAAATCTCTGTATTTGTGTATTCAAACAAAAATATAATTGGTGTATTTTTTATTTATTTCATTAATTTATTTTGAATATCTTGCATTCTGAAATGTCACATTACAGAAATAAAATGGATTGTGAACGCCATTTCATGTTGACTTTAAAGCAGCAGGATGTGTAATTATTCAAAAGCATGCTGCTAAGTTGCTGTCACATGTTCCCTGATCATCGCTGCATGTGGAACGAATGCATATGTGGAGAATGAATCATAGAGATCTGAACTCTGAGCAGCTTGTGCACAGGATGCAGTCAACTTCAGGCCAGATGTGAACATGTACACACACTCATCCTGGAGTTCTCCTCCTTTGTCACCCCCCACCGTCCACTCTTCTCTTTAAACATGCTGCTGTGTTTGTTGTTTAAATAGCATTGAGAAAATTGCCCACTTTGGCCACTTCGAAACTCCAGCAGAAGTTGGTAATGTGGTGGTGTGTGTGTGTGATGTGTATGTGGTAGTGTGTATGTGTTGTATGTGTGTGTGTGTGTGGGTGTGTGTGTGTGTGTGTGTGTGTGTGTGTGTGGTGTGTGTGGTGTGGTGTAGTGTGCGGAGAGGGTCACAGCAAGCAACCCAGAAAGTGCCATTAAGAGAAAATGATAGCTGTGTGTCTGAAACTCCATTACACACCAAACACTTTAAAGAGTGGACCGCGCTTCATTATAGGCCACCATGAATTATTCAAAAACCTCTCTCTCTCTCTCTCTGACTCTTTTTATATCTGTCTTAAGACCTTAAACTGGACAAAAGCTTTGATGAGAGAGCTACAAAAAGAGAGAGAGAGTGAACGCGACTGCATCCGGTGTCCGATAGAGATTTTTTCAAAAGACACGAGAGGTTATTTTGAGCGAGAACCAAACAAAGGGTAAATGTGAGGAGAAATACAAGTATAAAGAGTCAGGCTATGTTAATGGGCAGGAACAGAACGAGATGTGTTTTCCAAGTGTAGATTTTAATGATGTTGGCCGTTTTGTTTAGAGGAAATAGGCATTCAGGTGTGTGTCAGCGCTTATTCATCAGGCCGTGTGTGTGCTGTCGTGTCAATCTGTGTTGTGACTATTGTAATTACCCATCAGGCTACTGAGTACATTCAGTGAGAGCAGCACATAAAAAACCTACTGCTGTCTTTCTCTCTCCCTCATTCTCTGTGGAAATATATCTCACTAAAGGATTTCATTAGAAGTGTGTGTAAAACTATTTACGTCAGCGCTTTTATTGCATGCAGCTACTTTCTTTTCCTTGTAAGGAATGAAAAAGTCTCTTTCGGCGACCTGTCATTAAATAGCTATCGTGGATGAAAAAAAAGCTGTTAGGTAATGATTCACTCCATACAAATATCCTTGTACGAAGAGTTAAAAGCTGCTACTCGTTATTAGCATTTAGCGGCTCTGGAAAAAAATACCATTGCTTGAATTAGTGGGAAATGTATTAGTTGCATCACATTCTTTATTATTGTGTGTAAGAAAATCAAATTACTTTGGCAGAGATTAGCAGAGTCATAAAGGAACACTGTTGATTTGATTTCGGAGTTTACTTCCGTAGGTGGGATAAACGGCAGGCACATGCACACAAAATGACACAATACAAACAGAAACAGGCCTCATTAGGCCTCATTCATTAAACACAAGCAGAATACATTTCTGTGTGAATTCGTTCATAAATCTGTTCTTGCTTTAACTGTTGCATTAAATTAAAAGCCATGGTTTAGGTAATGCTATTATGAACATTTTAGACAGACTTGTTCACAAATAGGAATGGATATCGTAAGGAATCGTAACAATTCTGGATCTCATTTTGAAGGTAACGATTCATTCTGAAATCAATGATTGTTTTTGTAGCTCTAAGGAATTTGGAAAAAAGATATTAATAGATAAATGTAAAACATTTCTTGCAAAAGGTGCATTTACACACTTTTGAATGGCTTTTTAGAGGCAGCATAATTGCCCTTAAAAATAATACAGAAAAAAAATAAATAAAATAATATGTAAACAATTAATTCATTGATATTTATAAAATACTATTGACAAATAGTCAATATGAACAACAGCAACTACACTGATATAAGTCTGACGGTTTAGAAGTCATTCATTCAGAAATCAGACTACACAGATCACGTTGTATAATTTTGATTCAGTAAAAAGAACTGACTCATTTGAGTCATTTGTTCAGAAATCAGACTAAACTGGTCATGCTGTATGTTTTTGATTCACTAAAAAACACGGTTTCATAAATGTGTGTTCAAGAATCAGACAACACTGGCCACACTTTATGTTTTTGATTCACTAAAAAGAACTGACCAATTAGAGTCATTTAATTGGGAATCGGACTACACTGGTCACACTGTATTTTTTTAGATTCACTAAAATGAACCGATTTCTTAGAGTCATTCATAAACTGAACTTCACTGGCCACGCTGTAAGTTTTTGATTAAAAAAAAAATAACTGAGTCATTTATTTTGGAAACTGCAAAACACTGTCTCTGCTGTACATGTATGTTTTTGATTCACTAAAAATAACTGTATCATTAGAGTCATTTATTTGGGAACCACCCTACACTGGTTGTGCTGTACATATACGTTTTTGATTCACTAAAAAGAAGTGGCTCATTAGAGTCGTTTGTTCGAGAATTGTACTATACAGTTCATGCTGTATATTTTGCACTGTAGCTTCAGTATCAGTGTTGTCACTAAATAATGGGTGCAAGTTTAAATAAAAAATGGAACTGGTTCTTGGTTCCCAGCCCATCCCAATTCATGAATCAGGCCTATTCGGTTTTAGTAGTTGTAGGAAATTAAATCAAGTGAATGTGTCACAGAACGAAATGTGAAATATATTTCATTTCAGGGGTTTATGGCCTTATACTCTAATATAAAGTTAACAATGTTTCAGTATCTCATTTTATGAGGCAGTGTCTGAAAGATAAATGGCTTTTTATAATGCAGGTTCATTATGACCTTATATTGTTACAGAATCTTTTCAAAAGTCTGCTAATATGATGCTGTATGAGGCCTTTTAAGTGAAGTGTCTTATTTTCTTGATGAATTTAGATTGCGACCAGCAGCGTCCATCCGTGGAGTGTTTCTGTAGATCCATCCGTCTGTCCATTCGTCTCTCCACCTCCCTCTTTCTTCTCCCTGTGGCCTCTCCAAACATCTCTATACCATAATGACATTTGCATACAGATGCTTTCCAAACAAGCACCCCCTCCGCACCCCATAACCCTACAATCCTGTTACCAAGGCAACCACACACTCATGCAGGCACACTCCGGCCCTGTTATTAGTCTACAATACCCCTCAGTGTAGAGCACTACTGGGTCCTGCTCCAGGTGTCCCCCTTTCATTCACACTTTCACTCACTCTAATTCTTCCTCTGCTCTGTCTGGAGTGCGGTGGAAGGAGGCGGTGGTGAGGTGGGGGTTTAGGGGTTCTGGTGGTTCTGAGTGAGTTGTGTTTTAGGGGATTTACAACTTAAGAATTTTAAAAGGGTTTTTATAACCCCTCAAATCTCTCTTTCAACTTCAATTTACTGTGCTTGAGCATGACACAAAAATTGTACATTTGTATGGTCATTGTGGCTTAGCTGCATATGAGAAATGTGCAAAGGAACATACTAAAAAATAAAAAAATAAAAAAAAAAATAAAACTATAGTAAAAATCATTTTCAAAAATTTAAATGCTTTTTAAATTCATTAAATAATTATTTTTAAATAAAAGAATGTCTTATATTTGAATAAAAAAACGATTAATAGTATTAATACATTAATAAATTGTTCCTTTTTAAATAAAGATTCATTTCGTTCTTCAAATTAAATAAACAAAGTAAAATAAAAATATAAATTGTAAACAAAATAACAACTAAATAATCAAATAATAAACAATATTATTTGAAATAAAAGATATAATAAAAATACATCTAACTAAATATACTAATATATATGTTAAATTAAATGATTTAATTTAAACTAGAAAGTCCAAGTCATTCCAAGGCTTACGTTCAAGACTTTAGGCCTTCTTACTCTCATGAATCACAAGAATACCCACTTATAAAATAAGAAATAATCAACAACAATATGAAGTAAAAAAAATCAAATAAATATAAACGCAAAATAAAATACAATTTAATAACAACTTTTATAAAAATTTTAGAGAGAGTTTTTGTGACTAAAAAACAACAAAGAAAGTATTAAATGTAATTAAATCTAAGTATTAAATATATACATTAAAAATATACATTGATTAAATGATTTAATTAAAATAAATTAGGTGATCCCGAGGCTTAATTCAGTGACTTTAGTGGATTATTGCTCTTCCTGGCATCTAAAGATCAACTCCAAATACAAATAATAATAAAAAAATGAATAATGAACAAACTTCATGTAAATTATGGAAGTAACTTTACTTTAAAAACAAGTAATTAAAAAGAAAAAGAAGCCAAAAAAAATTGACAAAATCAGTCTATATATTTATCTGTCTTTTTCTTTTTAATTGCATGTACGTACACAAAAACACACACACATACACCTAATTTGTGTGTGACTGTGTGTGTCTGGCCGTATGTTCATCCTGGGTCCTGTGAGATGTGGGGAGTGTCATCCTCAGAGAATAATCTTTGATTCAGTGTCTGGCCTCCTCTCTCGCGCCCCTAAAGGACGGCTCGTTCAGGAGGGGGGTCTTTAAAACAAGCCTCCTCCACGGCAAGACATGTGTTAAGCTGATTTAGCAGGGCTTAGCGGCAGCCCACCACAATCATACAGATTATACAAACAACAACACACATTTCTGGGTTTCGCCACCTGCTTTGTGCAGCAGCTCGCCAGAACAGACTATTGTGTTCCAGCATATGTACACCTAAATACGGGTTTACTCTGTCTGAGTGTCTGTCAATTTAATAATAAAAATGAACATTATGGAACATGATCCTTGTTTAAATGTTAGTGAATATATCAACTATATCAACTTGTATTAATTAAATACTTTATTAGGTAATTACTTTAATGACTTCAATGACTTACTATGAAAAGTATTAGTAAACAGTAATAAAAGTATTTAATTATCTCGAGAAATTTTTTTTTGATTAGCTCAGCATGAAAAGAGCTTTCCTGGAGCATTTCAGTTCTTGGTAGTGCAACTGAAGCAAACAATCAACTGTGGGTGGCAAGACACTGTCAAAAGATCTCCGGGACAAAGTTGTGGACAGGCACAAGTCACAGTGAAAGTCTAATATTAAGAAGTGGACGGTATTTGGTACAACACAGACCCTCCCTGGATCAGGACGTCACTCCAAACTGCATGAAAGAGTCAGAAGGAAACTGTTCAAGAGGCCTACAGAAACTCTGAAGCAGTTACAGGAATTTATGACAAAGAGGGGTTATTGTGTGAATGTGACAACAATATCACAAATTCTCCACAAATGTGGCTTGTACAGGAGGGTTGCAAGAAAAAAGCCACTCCTCAATAAAGGCCACATGCAGTCAGACTGAGCTTTGCCAAAACACACCTTGAAGATTCTGAGGCAGATGAGACTAAAATGTAATCATTTGGCCTCAACACCAAACGATATGTCTGGCAGAAATCCAATCCAGCTCACCATCCAAATAACAGCATTCCTCCAGTAAAGCATGGAGGTGGTAATATCCTGTTCTGGGGGTGTTTCTCTGCAGCAGGGACTGGAGCACTTGTGAGGATTGAAGGAAAAATGGATGGGGCAAAATACCATCAAATTCTTAAGGAAAATCTGCTGCCCTCTGCCAGAAAGATGTCAATGGGAAGAAGGTTTCCCTTCCAACATGACAATGACCCAAAGCACACAGCAAAACTGAGCACATTGGTTGAAGGAGAAAAAGGTGAAAGTCCTTGCATGGCCTAATCAGAGCCAAGACTTAAACCCCACTGAAAAAATCTGTGGAATGACTTGAAGACTGCAGTCACCATCAAATTTAACTGAACTCGAGCAATTCTGCAAAGAAAAGTGGGCAAATATTGCAAAGTCTAGATGTTTCACTTGGATGTTATACAGTAGTCAACATTTGAAGTGGATCAAAAAAACGTTTTCAAAGTTGTCCTAAGACAAGAACACATTTTGATTTAGGTATTAGGACAACTTTAATGAACTTTTTTGTTCCACTTCAAATGTTGACTAGTGTAAGTTGCACTGAGTAAATACAGCCGATAAAACAAAAACTTTTTCTGTCTTCATTTCAGGCTGCAAAGCAAAAAAATTTGATTATTTTAAAGGGGGTGATTCTTTATTATATAATATGTTAATTACATAATATAGCAACATATTTGATTTTATAGTTAATATTTTGATTTAAAACAGAATTAGTTCATTCCAGTGACTTTTCATCAAAAAAAAAAAAATGATCCTGGAGGCGAAAGTTTTAAAATACACATATTCTAGTCAATATGAGTCCGCCTGCAAAATAGTTATCAAAAACGAATGAGCAAAATAGTTTTAGATGGAGTATAGCACATCACATCAAAAAAATACCAACTTCCCAAAAGGTTTTCATGTCAGCTACTCACTTTCAGAAACATTCTTCTATCAAGATGATGTATCGGAGTACAAAACTGTACGTTTGAGTTTTTAAAGCTGTTTTACTCCTTTATAGTTGTGACTGAATGAGAAAGTTGTTCTTCTGGGAGATGTTTTCAGTCTCTGATATCTAACGTAACAGAATGAACATTCAGCTAGAAATATACTATTTGATCTGTATACTGCCCACACAGCTCTTTAGTGTGTGTGTGTATGTGAGGGAGCACATATGTGCTCCCATCTTTTCTTTTTTCCCTTCAGACACTCAGTTTCCTGTACGTCTAAAACCTTACCTCAGCAAAAGAGAAAAAAAAAGGAGGGGTAAAAAGTGGAAGAGTGGTTCTGTGGCAGACTGATATCTAGTGTGCCGTGACAGCTGGGCCTGCTCTCTTTCTCTCCCCTTTCACTCTCTTTTCTTCTCCTACACAAAGCCTATTAAGTATGCCACTCACTTAAAGGCTCCAGAGCCTCCCGCGGCCACAGGCTCCACCCAAAAGTGTGGCAGCTCTTTGTGATTGTAATGAGGCAGCAAGCTGGGCCGTGCTTGTGGAGCTCTGTCTGTGTTTACTCATCACCCAGCCATTCGGCGTGCTGCGGACAGGGGGGAAAGGAGGGGCGAGCGAGGGAGGGAGAGAGGAGGAAGAGGGGTTTTGGGGGTGGTATAGGGCAGGACATGTCCTAGCTTGAGAGTGAGAGAGAGGGGAGAAAAGGGAGGAGGGAGTCAGACAGACTGTGGCTCTGTGCCCTCTGGCACCTCTGAACCTTCTCTGACTGGCGCTGGGGTACCAACCCCAATACTGTGAGATTGAGGATGACGATCATGTAGACTGGCACCCAGACCACACTGGGTTTTGTGAGTGGGTGTATGAAGGACGGGTTATTCTGCAAAGCTAGGGGCTAAAAAAAAAAAGTCATTTTTACGCTGTAAGCATTTTGGAGTTGCTAGTTGCTAAAGCTACGTTCCTCATTTTTGTTTAGTTTAAGTTGAAGTACTAAAATAAATACATCTAAATAAACTAATAAATAAATAACTAAAACAAACTAGACATATTAAAAAAACTAATAAGAATGACAATCATACAACAAACTAAAATTCTAAAACTTAATAAAATAAAGAGAAAATATAAAAATCAACAAAACAAAAACTATAATAGCATATTAAAGATACTAACATAACACTGGTGTTACTGTTATTTTACCATAGGTAAGAGGCTCTTACTGTGGTAAAATCACTCTGACAGGCCTCTCCTGCTTTATTGATTTTATTAAAAATCAGCAACAACAATGACAACATAATTGAATGAATAATAGTATTTCAATGTATATTTAAATTATTATAATTTATAATTCTATTTGTTTGTTTAAATTTGTATTTGTTTTTATTTTATTATGTATTACAATAAATGTATTGGAATTTTTTCTTTATTTGTTTTACTTGCATACATACATCTGAACCAATGTTATATAAAAGTGTTTGCTTTCCCTCTGAATGATCAAAACCAAATAAAAATTGTAGTGGCATCAAATTCAGTGTAGTGAATTTATATGGGCTTGTTTAAAATGTGTTAAGCAGCAGACAGGTTCCCCTAGTTTAACTGATCCATACACTCACTTCCCCTCAGTGTATCCACACGTTCAGCGTCATGCTTCTCAGACTGCAGTTAATCAGCATTATTTCCCGTTCTCAGCCTCAGCGACTCTGAGTCATCTGTACAACCCTGCTTTTCACATCTCACTTCCCATCACTCGCTCATACTCGTGCACTTTCCAGGCTGTTTGTGCATACGTTCACTTCTTTCTTTTCTTTCTTGGTTCTTTTTGTGCTGCCGCAGACAGCTGTAGGGCACATCATGGTTCAGCGGCAGCCTCTCCAACTCTCTCTCATGCGCAGCAATGATGTCGACAGGTCGAGGGGGGTCACAGACGAAGGGGTGCGAAGACCCTTACTCCACCGAAGGCCAAAGAGGGAGGGGGGGCAGCCATGAAGTTAATAGGTCAATGAGTGTATGCCGTAGTGGAAGAATACAGCAGGGCGTCTGGTAGTCTGTGATAAAGAGAATCGGGCCTGCTCTTCTCTGCTCGGGCCTGCTCTAATTTTTAAGTGAGAGCCTCTCTTTGTCAGAAGGCAAATTTAATAAGCAGCAAATGCATTACATGTTCTCTGCCGGCCCCTCGCCATAGCAACGCGGAGTTGGGGCATAGAGATGGGCCTGGAGAGGACATGATTATCAGAGGAGCCATCTGCTAAAAGAGAGCCCAGACCCTGCCAATCCCACTGGGGGACTTCCACACCCTTCACTTACGCTGCTCATTTCCCTCTCACTCAATACAAATGTTATTTCTTGGACTTTGTTTGTTTTGGGTGAGCGGGTGCTTCACATTTGAAAGTGGTTGAAGGAGAGGTATGTGTTAATGATGTAACAGATTGCAAGGAACAAGTGAGCGAATTGGGAATGGAGAAATTTTGCCCCAGAGGAGGAGTCGTAATTCCGTTGAAAAATAATCCTCGCTCTCGGGCTGCTTTCTGTTTCCCACGGTTTTGTTGCGGCTTAAAGCATGACTGTGAACTAACACATAGGTTTACTTGCTCTTAATGCCCCATAAAGATGAAATTCAGTCTCACAGAGAAATTCGAAGAGAACAGGGCCACACAGTAACTGCTTTTTCTAAACGGCTTACTTACAAACATTTAGGCTCATGCATGTGGGTGTTTCTGTAGGTACTTTTGGTCATGTGAACTTAAATTACACTTTGTATTTCATTTGTCTGTTCACAGTTTTCTACCAGTGGGTATACATGCAGGAGAATCGTCTTCTTTTTCTTCTTCTTCTTCTTTTTTCCCCTGAAAGTCAGTCATTTCCACCACATGTCAAATGGTTTACTAGTAAAAAGAAAAAATACACATAAAAAAAAACTTTTACGTTTTAACGTGACTTTCATATAACAAAAAAAGGGGGGTTTTAATAGAAATCAATCAGAAAAGCCTGAAGCCACATCCAAATGCTTGTTCACTCGATTAAACATGCGCCTTACTGTTTGTTTTACATTTTTGAATTCATGGTTTATTTCTTATGTGCCGTTTCTTGAATAATACTGTTCTTTTACAAAACATAACCAGATGTGGTCGTTGAGTAGTTGTTAAAAATGTCTATATTGTTAAATGCCAGATTAAATATCATCTACAGAGGATTAAGGGAGAAAGCTTAAAAACTATTAATGTTGTGAGGGAGACATTTGGTATGTGTGTGTGTTGGAGTGTGAGTGAGTCTATGCATGTGTGTTTATGACGCACATTTTCCTTTCCTAAATAGCGTATATAATTATAAGGAACTTTTAACGTTTTTACGTTTACTTCTTTCGCTTATTTAAATAAGTGATCACTTTAATAGCCTAAATGTAGACGTAAACATTCGAATAAAATGTCGTTTAGAACATGAACAGACAAACATAAATAATAACTATTCTGAAGTGTGCTATAGTTTGCGTCTGTGTGAGTGTCTCCCTCAGCATTGTTGGGAAACTTCCTAAGCTGAAAGCGCACAGCTGCCGGTGGTCCCTTCGGTTGGCATTCTGCAGGCTTTGTTGTTGAGAGCTGAAGACAATTGATTTGATTGGCTGAGAGTTTTGCGGAGGTAGGCTAGGATTGCGCACGTACAGGTCTCCGATTGGCTGGGCAGGATTCTGACGTCATTTGCTCATTTCAATGAGAAGTTGTAGTAATCTTGTCCTCAACTTCTCCACTCAAGTTTACTTCCTCAGGACTTGCCAGACGCTTATGGGAAACTCGGAGCCGCAGCCATGAAGCTGTGTGGGACTTTTTTAGGTCAGTCGAACTTCGCTGTCTCCTAGTTTGACGATTCCGAACATGGTTTAATTAACAGGTGTCTAAAAAGTTGTCTAACTTGCTGTTACTGCTCATATATGAGATGTAGTGTATAAGCATTTGTTTGATTTTGTATTAGCCTTATAGTAACCGTTAGCAGAATATAGTCCTTCAATTATTTATGTAATATTCGCATTGTTTTAAACTGACTTGAGAATAGTGTATAATGTTTAACGGAATGCCTGTCAGATTTCGTCTCGCTTATTCTCAGTACTGTGAGGCTTTATAGTTTAGCATGCCCTTTTCTGTCGCTTTAGGCGTGTGTTCAAAGACTGTTGTGTTGAGGTCTGTATATAGCACATCAATACAAATCATAACTTTCGGGAACTTTCGGGTCTCGTCTAGACCTTTCCTAAACTTCAGAGCTGTTGAAGTGTTGAGACAAAGGGCGGTTTGTTTCCCGGGGGACCGTGGCGGACACAATGCCGGCCCAGAGGCGCATTCAAACTCTCTTTCTGTTGTTGTCTGTCAGCTTGTTCCAGCTGTCAAGGCCATATACGCGGAGTTTGGGGCCCCTGCGGCCCGCTCTCTCAGCGATATTTATACAGCCACTAAATTCTAAACGTGCTCCTGAGAGACGCAGCGGTAAATAGATGTGTAGCCTATTGTTTTCAGTGGAGTAGCAACGCGCTTGGACAGTCCTGACTGTTGAGGATAGGCTACTGAACAATTTCAGTTGCCCTTTTTTTCAGCTGGCTAACATCTATTGAAAGCTACACGAAGTTATTTTTGTTATAAACACTCTGATGTTACAATAATGCAAACAAATCAAACTGCTTAATTTAAAAGGGTAAGTTTGAAATTTGTAGATACAAAAGTTCTGTCAAATGTTACAAACTGCAACGATATACCCACTACTTTAAATTGAACTATTAAAGAAAAATAATTAAGCTCTTAAAACTGAAAATTAAGTGACAGAAATGATTGTGTCAAGTTAAATGAAGGCAAAGAAAAATGCTGCACACTGATGCAGATATTTTAGTGTACCCATACATCTTTGATATATGATTTTACCGTTTAAAAGTTAGATTAGTCAGAGTACACTAAACAGGCCCTCACGAAAACAAGTTGGGTTGGCCTGTGGTAACCATAGCAACAGTACGCCGTTTGATCGCTTTCAGTCAGGATCCCTAACGGACCTTTTTATCGAACCTATACCTATTATTATTATTATTATTTAAATGTATTTGTTATATCTTAAAAAGATTTGTTTGAGACAAATCACTCAATAGTTCTAAGTTAAACTTTTGGCTGCTTCCGTTTCCGCCAGAGATGTTTGTGTTGCGCGATAGTGTACCGTAAGTCCGTCCATATTCTCCACGAAACCGCTTTACGAATGTCCTTTGAATATCGGCGGGCCAGAGCCTAGCTAGCAAGGTTTTTCTCCCTGAACACTTGAGCGTCAGATTGTATACAGCTTTTCCGTGTGTGAGTTCACTCTTCCCGGTGTCAGTAGTGCAGATGTATTGGTTCATGTTTTATCTTTTCAAACTCTATTGTTGAACCCATACAGCTTTGCTTCACCACAATTATTCCTCGCAGAGGGAAGCAGCCGGGTTGTTGGGCCATTTCCTTCCGATTCGCTTGCCAGTGGGGTACTAGTCCCGAGCGCTGTCGGCTGGTCTCTGAAGCCCATGCCCCGAGTCGTAAAATTTTCTGCTCACTGTCATAGCTTTCCCTCTGTTTACGCTTACCCTTCATTCTCAACCTTTCACCTTGATACTCACGGAAGAAGGTCTCATTCGCACGCTCCACTGTGATTCTCAGTCCGTTGAGTAACTTATTCGCGTGCGGGTCTGCCTTGAACTTCTGCTTAACAGTTCTCAATGTCCTCTAGGCTCATATGCTTACTGCTGTGTGGTATCTCAGTCTTGCTCGCTGCATTCGTGTTTCGGCCGGGTGTTGAGCATAGCTCACCGGCTCACTCTGATGCGCCGGGTGGTAATGTGCAGCGGGCACAGTCGGGATTGGTCGAGTGTCATACGTCCAAGGTGCAGACACAAGGCCAAAGCAAAGTAAGAGTCCGTCCGAGCAAAGAAAAAGGAAGCTTACCTAAAGTGCTGACTAGCGCGAAGGTCGGTGCTCTGCGGTTTTTGAAGTTTTCCGCCACGTGTGCAGCGATGGAGACAGCAGATACGATGGCATTTGTTGAGGAATATCTCTGCAAATGGCTTGTTAAGCTGAATGGGTGTCATGTTCACTGTAAGAGGTGACAAAGACAACAAAGCACAACAGCGGCGGTGTGTGCTACATTTAGGATAGCAGTTCCAAGTTAGCATGCGGACTGGCGATGCTGTATTGAAGAACATCAGTCCGTCCCGGGGCTCAAAAATCCTTTCAGATTCTGTTTTGCTTCCGTTCCACTCTTTTCGCAACACAATGTATAAGGGGCAAGTGTGTATATCTCTATATATATTATATATATATAAAGAGTAAGTATATATATATATATCTATTCACACACACACACACACTCATACATACATCTCTATGATGTTAGCTCTAATCCGTCAAGTGATTGCCCGAGTAAAAAAAAAAGTCCAGGTAAAAAGGAAAACTATGTATATGCCTTGTAGTTTGTGGCTTGTATCTTGTTTTTTTCTTAATCAATACACCCGAATGCCAATAATCTGATAATAATATATTATGCTAACTTTAGCAAGGAAGCATTGCCTATGAAAAGTGTGTTGTGTGAATCACTGGACAGTACCATTCGGAAAGAGTCAGGAGGGAGGGTTCAGATAACACCAGTGACATATGCATGCTTTTGTGCAATATTAAAGATTAATCACTGGGCGTAAAATAAGCAGCTTACGCTATTAGAATTTAAAGTAACAGCGACCCGACGCGCACTCTGAACTATAGGATGTTTTAAACACGCATTTGCTCTATTACTTATCCGCCAGCATTTTGAAAGCGGTTTTCTGTCACTCTCAAAAATAAAGCGATAGAAAAAAAAAACGTTTTAAGAACTTTTTATTCTCTAGTTCTTTTGAAAATCACCTTCTGGTGTTTCAAGGAATTTAAATGACAATATACTGATCTTAATAATCTATAATGTTATATCAAAAATATTTTTAATCTCTAAAGAACCATATAAACAACTTAAGAACCAATATATAGGCCTGGGATCCTTGATAAAGAAGATGGGTCGTTTCTGAACCTTTGAGTCCTCTTGTTTCTGCACAAAGGAGAACTTATATAGATGGAAGGGGGGAGCGAGTCGTGTGTGTGTGTGTGGTGTGTTTGTGTTTGTGCATCTGAGAAAGCCAGAGTATATAAATGTAGGGTGATCGTGGGCTGTACACATCGCCGGCTCTTAGGTTATTGCGGTGGGATATTCACACCCAGCCCTCGATGTTGTAGTTTATCTACGCTTTCGGTGATGTCGGATGGCAAGGGCCGGAGTGATTGAGTTGGGGGACAATGGCCTCATGAGGGAAGGTAGTCAATATTCACGTGTTTCTCGCTGACAAAGGCAAATGAGCGATGTTTTTTTGCTTGACAAACACGTAGCGTTCATACGCCCAGTTCTGGATCCTCGCTCGCCCGTAGCAGCCCACTGAAGCGCCGCTGATCCTCTTCCCCCGCTGCAGTTCTAGGCCTTCTGCTCCCTCCCCTTATTTTCACATGAAAAATCTATAAATTGGATATTTTACCCCAAACTGTCTCACAGCTTACTGAATACACGTCGAAGACGAGAGAAGCGTCTGGCGGAGAAGCTTTCGGGATTATTATTTTTTTCACTCAGGTAAACATGATCATGCCATTCGGCTTTATTTATAAATTATAAATAGTTTGGGTTATTTTTTGTTAATGACCAAAAAATCACTCAGGAGGATCGTTGAGATATGTAGCAAGATTTAGAGTCAAGGATTGAGTTGTTGGAAGATATTATAAATGTTTCACTCTATATTATTGTATATTTTGATAACCAAGGATGTGGACTATCTAGATCATCCCATTCCCAGATGCCCTACAGATCAAGGTTAATGGCTTTTACGTTGAAGGATGCCGCTTTATTTTCATATTTCATCCTCATTGCACTTGTATGAGCGATGATTGTTTTCATAATCTTTGAACTAAGATGTTTGCTGGCTTATAGTTCGTACAAGCGGGTTTGTGTCGGAGAGGATAGTGTGAGTGTGAGTCCATGCTTCCCTGCTAGAAGAAGCTCCAGCGGAGAGTGTGTGGAGTTGACATGGAAAAAGTGATGGAGAAACAGTCAGCTATGGCGCTCTTGTACAAACGCAGCGAATGCCTATTTGTTTTCTCACTTTGCCACAGAAATCCTGCGTGCGTTTGATCCTAGAGATGAATCGGGAATGCTGTGTCTGTATTCCTCAGCTGCCTGCTTATTGTCGCGCATAAATGCTGATTATATGCGCGCAGCGTGCATTAGTCAAAACTGTTATTTCTCAGCCGACTTCGTCGCGTTTTGAGCTTTATGAGCGTATATGTGCTTGTGTGTTTATAATTTATCCTTTCGGAGTGATCGCACTGTAAGTGCTCACTGTCATGTAGTTGTATATTCTCCATCTTTTTGGCACACATACGGAGTTGCTTCCATATGGCTCTGTGTAATTAAGGTCGAACAATGGGCGTAGCGCAGGACTCCCGGCCGAGTGCACGAATGGCGTGGAAGAAGAAGGAGGGGTGGCCATTTGATTTTCTGCTGCAGAAAACAGAGTGGAGAGATGCTCTCTTTAAATGTCAACCGCCCCTGGTGAGATGCGCAGAAGAAAAGTCATGAGAGTTGAAGCAATAACGCCCATCCTCTGCATCCATCCCCCGCCCCTGTTCATTTCTAATGAGTGATTAGTGCGTCTGTGTCTCATATTGCTTAGTATTCCGGGGCAAATGTGTTAGACATTCACTATTGTATGAAGTATAATATCAAAGCACCTGCAACCAAGATGGTGGACGAAGTGAACGTGGATGTGTTTCATCTGAGAGTCTATCTGATCGATGTAATCACATGAACCTATCTACCCCTAGTTGTGTGTGTGTGTATATATATATAAATATATATATATTATATATATATATTGCATTATTATTGCATTCTTTTATTTTCAAGAAAATATCTGCTTGTTGTAGAGCCAAATCCTCATGCTATGATAAAGTACTGAGTTTTATTGAGCTGGAGTTAAGGAGGTTATGAGCTTTGAGTGTGTGACTACCTACTTCTCCAACAGTCTGATGCTCTGGCTCTATGCAGCCAGCACTCCAGATCAGATCCTTGCTGTAGAGAAAGATCGGGGAGTGTTAACACAGGGTGAGGTGTAACCCATCATGTTACCAATTACAAATGCAGCGACAGGGTGAAATCACCATCATGAAGCCTCTGTGTGTGATGTATGAGCAGCTATATAAAGCCCTCTATGTACAAATATAAAAGAGGCTACCAGACCACTAAAATTTAATCTCTGATTTAGAATTTGACTTGACTTTTGTTAAATGACAGACCTATTAGGTATTATCCGAATAAGCAAGTTATCTTGTTTAATTTGATAAACTCTAAATAAATAATGTGGCAGAGCAAACTTGTAAGCTTGTAACACTTTTCCATCACTTCTACTGAACCTGCAAATATTGCATATAATGAGACTACATATAGATTAAATGTTTTAGTTTTGAGAGGGACTATCACACTATTTTTTTAGTTTTATATTTGTGTTCATTGTTTTAATTTGATGATTTTATTTCAAATGTTTTCCATGTGAATTAACATGTTTATAATGGAATGAGAGTGGGGTGTGATGCATAATGATTTTAGCGACATCCACTTGTCACGATATTCAGCACTGTGTATAATGAAGGTCACCTGAGCGCAACATTGATTCATGGAGTCGTTTATTTTATCTCACTCGACTAGAAACTGGTTTTGGTAATAACTTTCACAAGATCCTATCTATCTGTTTGCGGAAATTGCGCAGAATTGCGCAGTCGTCAGGAACCTCCAGAGTTTAATAAAATGGGATGCTGCTATCTGTGCGGTGGGGTGTTTCGTGGGGGAAGCCGTGCAAGGTGGGGCCCAGAGGCGGGCGTAGCCCTGTGTAGTTCTGACGAGTATTAGGCGGAACAAGGGGCGCATAGGAAAACAAAGGACAAGAGCGAGCAGCGGGGGCACAGCGCGGGCAACCCGAGTCATGAAATCTGGGACTTCACAGATCGCCGTTTAATCTTATCCGCGGATTAATTTCTATCATAATCAAACAAGGTTGTTTGCAATATACCAACGTCAATGCTCATTTGGGTTGCCCAAAGGCGCTAAACGCTCGAAATAGGCGCTTGTTTATCGCTCGGTCCATAGTACAGAAAACTAGAGATATAAAAGTGAAAAAATAAAGATGTAGCGCTGCAGCAGGTGCCGCGGGTTTTCCCGGAGAGGAGAGATAAACATGTGGAATGGAGCAGCTGGGCCAAATTGCGCTCTTCTCATTCAGAGCACAGCAGAAAGCCACACCACCAGGGACGAGGGTCAGGGTCACCCCAATCATTAGTGAAGAAAGGTGCCATTTAGAGCAGCCTTTAAGCCTTGAAACACTGAATCGCATGCAGTTGAATTGGTCGGTGATTTACAATGCATGTTTGTGCTGTTTGAGTCTTGCGCGACAACCGCACCATTGTTTTGTTTACTCGGAGTTTTCAGGTGGTTCTGTTTCGTTCAGTGTTTTGAACAAATGTTGTAAGAATCGTTCTCCTTTCCTCACGTGCGCTCATTTACATTTCTTTCACTAAAGTTTTTTTTTATGCATAGCTGACTTCCTGCTTTTAAAGTAGTTCCGTGAAGAGCTAATCTTTTAGGAATCATTCTTGTGGCCTGTTTTGCACTTCTCTCTAGTTTCACTATGCGCAGTAACTGTAACCAAACTCAGTCCTGGAGGGTCGGTGTCCTGCAGAGTTTAGCTCCAACCCTAATTAAACACATCTGCACCATCTAATCAAGGTCTTACTAGGCATACTAGAAACTTCCAGCAGGTGCGCTGAGGCAAGTTGGAGCTAAACTCTACATGACATCGGCCCTCCAGGACCGAGTTTAGGCACCCCTGCTTGAGACTTCCGATTTATAGTCGCTTAAATAAAAGAATAAACATTGTATATAGTAAAACTATTTGCACTACAAACCAGTGTTTATGATTATGGCAATACATTAAAATAATATAAGAAATACCAGTTTGCAATATAAAGCAGCATAATGGACAGTTTGTACAAGTAAGATAACTATGTGAATAACAAGTCTTGCACATTAAGTTACAAATGGCAAAATCATTGGTTGGACCTCCTGAAGGAACAAGACCCTTAACGAGGTGTTTTGAATCCGATCACTTAATTCATCATGTGAGTCACATGTATGTTTAAACATTTTTTTCTGAATACTCAGTTGATTTGTAAGCAGATTGCTTTATAATACGATATTTTGTGATAATAAGAATAACAAGAATCCCTTGAGTGAATGATTCAATGATGCACTCACTGAACACAAAAGACACACAAAACGTTTGTCGCCATCTACTGGCCAAACTCTGTAACGTACAAACAGAGGTATTGAACAAATCTGAACGAATCAATTTAGAATCAGTACCTGGGATGAATCAACTCCTCCATAACTATTTCTATGGCACTTTTGAACAGGTATTTCCAGGCAGGACTGGAAGCACTCCTGAGCAAAAGCTTTAAAGAACATTGATAGTTAACCTCTTAACTTGTTCGTAACCTTGAGATTGTTTCTGTCTGTTTAAGAAGCCCAGACAAAGGCAAATTCTGCCATTGCTCCTTTAATCACTCTCTGAGTTAGCCTCTTTCTGCTGCTCGTGGTTGTCATGGTGTTTTCCATGGTGCGTCATAAAGAAAAAAAAGAGTGCCCGTAGCTCTCAAAGGCACTTTGACTCATTTTGACATGAAGGAGAATCTAATTTTATTACTCACTGCCGACTTTCAGGCACAAGTCGATTTTTTTATCTCCTGAAAAGAAAACTACAATCCACCATGAACATTAAATATATTTTGATGGTATCATTGTTTTTATAATAATTAGGTTTGGGTGTGTCTCGCAGGCTAACGTTATACTTTCACCTTTGCTCTTGTTAAGAGCTTTCTGTTTGTTCTCTAATCGCAAAGTTGAAGTTAAATCTGCTTAACTGGAGCAGAGAGTGCAGATGTGTCACCCGTGGATTACCGTGAAGGCATCCATCCCTATTTAATCTAAACTATGGATTTATGTCTGACTCAAACAACTCTGCATAACCATGATGGATTTCAGCCGCATGACATGATTTTCTTGATTTGTTTACACTCATCTCTGTCTCCTTTGACTGTCTCGCAGTAGCAGAACTATTACAGATCATTTGTTAATCTCTTGTTCTTCCTGTAGTGTAATATTTTAAAGTGAACATCCACAGAAGCCAATCACATCATAGTCTCTCTAACCCATCTGTAAATGATGAACTATTTAGCTTTATTAATGTTCCCTGTCACTTTAGAATAAGTGGCACCTGAGCCACGGGGGTGGATTATGGGGGCCGTGCCATTTCAGAAGGCCCGAAAAGTGTGGAGTCGGCTATATGGCCCGGGTTTATGGTGTGATTTTAAAGAGCCCTTTGCGCCTCGCGGTTCTGTTTATTTAGCTTGAAATTTGTAGAATGAGAAAAAGCGAAAGAGCGTTGGGGGGGAAGGATGCACAGTAGTGCTGTTGTAGTCACTTTTTAGAAGAGGGCTGAAAGTTGATAAATAAGCGTTTTGTTCCATGTTGGCGTAGGAGTGTGTGTGTAAGGGGCATTGGAAAAGCTTTTACTGACAATGCCCTACAGCTTTCTAACTCTGATGACTGGCATCCTGCCTGTCTTTTTCTGGGTTATTGCTGCTGCACAGAGTTTTAGGAGGCAAATCAGATCTGCCTGCTTTGTTTATTTTGTGCTTGCTAAGAGAGAAGGGCAGATGTTAGAGGGGGAAGCGAGAGAGACAGAGTCAGAAGCTAGGCATGTTTAAAGGCTCCTCTTTTACTGACAGCAAACTCTTTCTCTTTCGCTCTCCTGCTCTTTGGCTCTCTCTCTGAGAGTGCAAGGTGAGTTTTAGTGCCCAATAAGAAACAGATGGAAGCCTGCTTTAAAGGAAGAAAACACCAGATTGAGATAAAGGTAAAGAGAGGAAATGAAAGGAAAAGAAAGGACAGAAGTGAGGGGAGAAGAGGCTAAATGAGAATGGCAGATGTGTCTTACCACTTAGTACAATATACCAAAACTGAAAACAATCATTCTTATAGAGATAATGATTTGTATGACTGCAGACACTGCATTGACAAGGAACAAAATTCAAAGTGTTTTGATATGAGCAATTCGTGATAGTATATTATATATCTATATAATATATATATCTATATATAGATATATATATATACATATATAGACACCAACTTTTTCACTTTTTGATACATATAAAGAAACAATGTGTTTTGCAATTGAAAGTAAAAAGAAAAACATTTAAAAAATGCATAAATAAAAAGTGTGCAACTATGCATATATATTATTTTTATCTTATACAACATTATAACAACCTTTCTTTTTACCAACACTACACAAATGTTACATGGGCTTTTCATGCTTGACAGACAGATTCAAGATCTTTGTGATTCAACACAAAGTTCTCTGGTGTCCTCTGATCATTTTAAAGGCAAAGCTTGACGGGTTAGAGTAGGTTTTTGAGCGTTTTGAACGCTAAAATCCTCAGAAGGTTTTCTCACGCAACTTTTGAGAGTTTGTTGCCTGCGGTATTGTTGACGGCTAAACAAAAGTGAGTTATGAACCGGAGTCTCAGCTGTGAGATTTTACAAACAATGGCTGATCCGTGCTCATTGATGAATGTAATGATTATTTTAATACGCCCTGTGTTTGATGGCACAAGCATGTTAGCACTTGAGTGGAGGGGATATTTTTGCATCAGATTTTATTGACACTCTTTTATCATTCTATCACACATGTCTATCATGTGTACGCCAGAGGGGGTGGGGAACGGTTTATGGAGAGGTGGACTATTACCCTGATGAAAAAAAAAAGAAAGTAGGAGGGGAAAAATCTGATTTATGTTTGATTCATTATTTACTGACCAAATTCCCTCTCCCAACACGGGCCTGTCTTTGTGACCCCTCCCCTCTCTTACACTCCTGCCTGCTAAAAGCTCAATAAAAATGCACAAATGTGATTGATTCTAATAGCAGACTGACAGAGCTTCCAGCTGGGGTGTTTTAGCATGCATATGCATGCGCGTATGTGCGAGTGTGAGTTTTTTGAGTTCTCGCCTCTCTTTAATTAGAAGTGCATAGATCACTTGTGTAAAAGGCCCAGCCCCCATCATGACCTGTCAAACTGTCACTTCACACACATGACATTATGCACCTTTCAGTCAACACATAAATGTGCTGTATATGTGCTGTCAACATATTATATTAGTTAATGCATTTACACCCACAGATAAATGTCACTTTTAATTTTTTTCTACCCATCCTAGATATGTGGGTTAGTTTTTTTGTATATATTTTTTCATTCTGTAGAAAAATTCTAATAAAAAAAAAAAACATTTATACTTTAAATACATTGTTGAGCCTGATCATGTTCTTAATTTTTTTTGGGGGGGGGGGGACATGAAGCAGAACTATTAGCGCAATACATTCATTAAAGCTTTATTAAAAGAATGTGTGTGTGTGTGTGTGTATATATAGTATTATATATATATATATATAGATATATATATATCTATTATATATGACTATAGATTCTGTTTGTTTGTGTTTGTGTGTGGTGGTGGTGTGTGTTTGTGTGTCTTGTCTGAAGTCCATATTTAAATACCACACATAGATTCCATCGATCAAACCAAGTAACATTTCTAATACACTTGTTTTAAATAAGATTTGTTTTTTAAGATTCTTCCTTTTCTTTATCATGGATGCTTCTATATATCATTGACCCAGGTGTGTGTTTGAACACTTGTGCACTTGTGAGTGTGTCTTGCTGTTGAGATGGAAGGGGTTGTGTTTCCTGTGCTGAGGCTGCTTGTTTCAGATGCAGGTGGACAGTGTGATGAGATGATCTGGCCGTTTCACTGCTGAATCAGTCCGTTACAGCATCTGAACCGAACACTCCTTTGCCCTCGCTCCGCAAAACTCTTCTAACTGCCAGCGCAGATGCTGACATGACTGTCTTTTCCCTTCATTTTCATTTTTTTCATTTTCACTTATTGCCTTCTCTCTCTCTTTCTCTCTCCCAAACAGAAAATGAGTACCGGGGGAAACTCCTGAACCAGCGCTGGACGCGAGGAGACAAGATCAGCCGCTGCCGGCCCTCTCTCAGACTGCAGAGCCGACCAATCAAAGTGAGTCGCACGGCCCCTCCCAGCCAATCATCACGCAGGAACTTGGGCTTCCTGCCAAGTTGGCGAAAGAGGGTTATACATTTATGACATTCATCAATTCTGTCTGTCAGCACACTTATGAAAGGAAGTCAGCGTTGTATTACCGCAATGTACGCAGTTCATGCCAGCTTGACCTAGAATGGGTTTTGGCAGAGCAACCTAACCCCCCTCTGAATGAGCCGAGATTTTAAAGTGTCCCGCGTCCCGTAATTATGAAGAATTGGGCTGTTCGGCTCAGCCTAATTTCATTTTTAGAGCTTTCTTGCATTATTTAGGAAAACTGGAGAGATTTGAAAGCAGGGATGTCCTTGAGCTGCTTTTGTTTGCTATCTTTCATCAACATAAAAGAAAGTCTCTCCCTCTCTCATCCTATCGCCTCCCCCCTTTCCTTTTTCTGCTTAGGTGTGTGTTTTTGCCATTTAGTGGATGCATCCCTTTTCCTTCTCTTTCACTCTTTCTTCTTCACGCTTTTTATTTGGAACAGCCCATATTTTCAGCCATCTATCTATTTCACTTCTGCATTGGGAAATTAATTGGAAGAGATTTCTAATACATGTCTGTCAGGCTCTGGGATGGGAGAGAAAAAAAACAAGAGAGCTATGAAAAGAGAGAGAGTCTTCGCCCTCTCTCCCCCGTCGGCCCATAATGTATATTTCTTTTTTCACTCTGATGGACAGATTCATCTGAAGCGATTTGATTTATCGATCTAATTCTGCAATGTTTAAGGTTTGCGTTGCAGGCGCTCTTTTAAGAGCATCCCAATTATAATCAACTCTGCACTGGATCAGATCATACATCCAACTGTGCAATAGATAAGCGCCAAGCTTATTCTCCATATGCTAATACTCAACATTCCTCTTACAAGAACAACCATGGAGCGTTATACACACTCACAAAAAAAAAAAAAAAAAATCCCTCTCTATCTCAGATTTTCGTCAGGCTGCGAGAGTGAGCTCAGCGTCTCCCTATTGATGGCTCAGATCACTCCTTGGCGACCATAAATCGGCCTCCTTTAATTGGCCAATGCTTTCCGCAGGTAATTTTGGACATGTCAGTAGTCCTGTCACTCCAGTGATGGTTGCCACGCCAGGCCCAGTTGCGTCCTTTTCTTGTAAATGTGAAAATGAATAAAAGCCTCATTTATGCGCACCAGAGGAGGAGGGGTGACCTTCTTTGTGAAGTCATTGCCCCCAGCCAGCAATTTACATAAAGCTGTCAGAAGAGCATGAAGGAGCGTCTCCGTCCGCTTGTATGGAGAAGAGAGAGACACAATTAATAATGTAGCACACGGCCCGAAGGGATGCGTGGACATTCTCGCACTCTAAGTGGTAAAAAAAATGTTTGGCTTTATCTTAGCGTTCGCATTTTTATGACAATTTTTTCTTGTTCATTTCAACGCTCCCGTGCTCCTTTTCCAGTTCTCAAAATCACTCACTCATTTCTCCGCCAACAGTCGTAATTAAAAATGCTGGAAAGAACAGATTTGAAAACATTGAAAGGCCTTTGAACGATATCACAAAAGAAAGTTGACACTGTCTTGCTTGTCACAAACACCTTCACTCCATGCAGATTTAATGAGGTGGAATTCAAAATAAAAAAAGGAATGCAAACTCTGAAGCGCTCACCTATTCGAAAGAGATGCGTAGCTATGGTTACACAAACATGTAAGCCGCGCAGAGGCTCCCTTACGGCCTGTTTGATTCATGTGTTGACACTAAGGAGACGGCAGTGAAAGACCAGAGGAAGCTACAGTGGGAAAAGAATAAAACGACATGCATCTGCCCTTGGCTTTTGTGCTCGGGGTCAGAGCGGTCACAAAGCTTGTTTCGGAGATACAGAGAGGACATAGAAGACTTGCAGATGGGCAAACCACACACAACACAATGCTCAGTGTTTGCGTCCACATCTCCCGGGTCTATTTGATCATCAATGTGAGAAAACTTTCCTCTCAGGCCTGCGAGTCGCGCTCAGAGTGTGAGAAGCGAGTATCTGCGCGCATAAAGCCGGCTTGTTGCTCGAGAGCGCGTGTGCTTGCGATCAAAACGCCCCTGGGAGAGGAAGAGAGACTCTCTGTGCACCTGTCTGCCCGGATACACAACACACCACACACACCCTGTTCTCCGGCAGAAGCCAACTTTCTCACCCTTACTCCAAACTAAACTACTCCCTCAAATCGAACACAACACACTCATTATCCGCCCGTGCTGAAAATTCGGCAATCAACAGGAAGTGGCACTGCCAGAGAGAGTGCGCAGAAATCCCCCTCTCCTCTTCTTCGGCCGCTCCGTGCCTCCCGGCTGCCGGTCCCTGGCCCGCTGTACCATCTCCCCCTCCAGCGTACTGTACTCTCTCTCTAAGTAAGTCTGCGCAGCTGTGTTCGCGGTTTCTTCTGGTTTTTCTCTCCTTTGTTCAAGGGAATGCCCGTGCGCCTCGTCTCTCATGTAAAGTTGCCTTGCTGCAAGTAAGTAATCAAGCAATGGCTTGCCATTGTGCCGCAAACAGATAGCGCAATGCCTTTTACAGCTGTCGCTCCGCCATATGCCTTCCTGTCTACTCTTGTCTCGCCTTCGCGTCTGTGTTGTGGATCTCGTGGGAGCCGGATTTGAGTGAGAAGTCTGCTTGACACCTGCTCCTTTTGTGCCAGAAAGCGCAGCGAGTGTTGCGATCGGGGACTCGGTGCGGGAGGAATTTACAGTGATTTGGAGTGCCTGTGTTTGTCTTATTTCTGTTGCTGTGGTTAATATTGCTATTGTAATTACCACTCGAGCTTGCCATGGGGCCGTGAACGCAAATGGGCTCCTCTGGCAGACGCCATGCTCTGTTGTCTCGCTCTGTGTCCGTCCAATCAGATTGATTGTTCAGGGCCTAAATTATAAGCTGATGAGGGGTACAGAAGTGTTAGGAGGGAGAAAACACTGAAAATGCTCTGTGATTTAAAGGTTGTTTTTATTTATTTTAGTATCTATCCTAGCTATCTCTATCTATCTATCTAATCTGTCTGTCTGTCTATCTGGGGTCGTCCATTTTTTTTTTTTTATTTCATTTTTCTTCTTGTTTAGCCCCCTATTTATAATTTATATTTTGTTTAATATGTAATATCATATATTTATTTTTCGCAATCTTTCCCTGTTGTTCTGCTGAGTCTGTCCCGCGTCTTTTTTGTTTGTTCTTTCTTCTTTTTCTTTTCTTTTCTGTCGTGCTTTCTTATCTATCTATTCTATCTATCTATCTGTCCCTATTCATCCATCTATCCCTGTTAGTCCCGGCCGTCTGGGGTCCTTGTCTGTCTGGTCTTTGGGGTATATCCTGGGGTCCTGTCCATTTCATTATGTTTCATCTCGTCTGTCTGTTTCCTCCCTAGTGGCCTTGACTCTCTCTCCATCCATTTTTTACGTGACCGATGTAGTTTTTTGAAAACTGATGACCAAGCGCACTCTGTCACACGGGTCCAAAGCAGGAAGAGTCAAGTGACCCTCTCTCTATCCTCTCAGGCTTCTGCTGTTCTCCTTTTTTTCTCCTTGCACAACTATGACAACAACCTAATCTTCTTTTTCCACGCTCGTTTCGGAGCACTCTGGTCAGCTGAGCATGTCTTATATGTTCGCTCTAGGCATATCTAATATTTTAGCTTCTCTCAAATAATCCTGCTCTTGGAGTCTCTAGAGG
>JADLZN010002457.1:0-34637 GCA_018155175.1 Sinocyclocheilus anophthalmus | reverse complement strand
GTCCCAATGAACGGATAATTGAAACTATGGTGTGTCCGAATAATCATGCATCTCAATTAAAACACAATTAGCATTATTATCAGCTTCTATAACTGCCATCGCAATTTATATTGAATGGTCTCTCAAAATTGGAGTCAGATAAAAAATGACAAAGGAGTAACAGAAGCGCAAGAAAAGTCATTCACACAGAAAACCTTCACCCACGCCTCTGGATTTCGCTGCTGGGTGGCCCTTACATTACCAATGCTTTGAGATTGTAACAAGGCCGGCGCCAATGTACAAGCTACTGGACCTGGTTGAACACCATGACTGAGAGCGAGTGAGGAGGCATGAAGGCATTAAAACTATGACGAGTATTTAGTACCACTTTCAAGGCTTCCCAGGTATGGCAAGTGGAAAGTGCCACTGATTAGACAATTGTTTACTGTTACGTGAGAGGAGGGTACGACACCCCCATAGAGGTGTGACTCCAACTTTTTTGAAGAAGAATAAAACCTTAGTATAGCGAGTCAGGAATGACACTCCTATTCACTTAAATAAGGCTGGCAGCAATCTGTTGTATTTAGCTGCTGCAGTTTGCCCAGTGATGAATCTCAGAAAAACATCCTATGAAAAATGTGGTGCTGTTTTAAAAGTCTTACCTGTTGCGGTATATGAAAATATATCAAAAGTTTGTATGCGAGTAGTTCATTTTGTGTAATAATATGCACAGTTTACTAAGAACGGTGCCGCATACATCTGTGTCCCAGTGCACTCTTAAATACAGGTAACTTTACAAGAGAGTAAATTAACAAAAAGGAAGAGAAAACAAGAGAAGAAGGAAGGAAGAAAAAAAAAAAGAGAAAGGAAGAAGGGGGAAGGGGGAATGGGGGAAAGGGGGAAAAAGAGAAGGAAGGAGCAAAGAGGACAGGGAGGGGGAGGCAAGAGGGGGAAAAAAGACGGTAGGGGGAAAAAGGGGGGGAAAAAGGGGAAGGGGAGAAGAAAAAAAGGAGGAAAAAAGGAGGGGAGGGGGAGAGGGAGGGAAAGGGGAAGGGAAGGGGAGGGGAAAGAGGGGGGAAAAAAAAGGGGGGGGAGGGGAGGGAAGAGAAGAAGAAAGGAAGGGGGAAAAAGGGAGGGGGGAGGGGGGAAGAAAGGGAAAAAAGGGAAAAAAGGGAAGAAAAGAAAGAGGGGGAGAAAGGGGGGGGGGGGAAAAAAAGGATGGAAAGGGGAAGGGGGGGGGAGAGAAAGGGAGGGGAAAAAAAAGGGAAAAAAAAGAAAAAAAAAGGGGGGAGGGAAAGGGGGGAGAGAAAGGGAGAAAAAGAAGGGGAAGAGGGGGGGGGGGGGGGGGGAAGGAAGAAAGGTAAAAAGGGGGAAGGAAGAGGAAAGGGGGGGAGGGGGGGGGGGAAAAAAGAGGGGGGGAAGGGGGGGGGGGGAAAGGGAAAAATAGGCTTACATAACATACGCAAAGTTTGTTGCTAATGAAGAATGTTGGAATCGCTTTGTTAATCTCCTTCTAAAAAATACAAACTCACTCAAAATTACTATATTCGTATTCCAGTAAAAATGTACTTCAGAATTATACCAGGCTGTTTGCAGATCTACAGCAACATTCGGTCTCACATTGTTCTACAGTAATTTTGGTTCATTTTACATTCTAGTGTTTGACACTAGAGGTGGGGGGCCCCCAACGCCCAGGCATTTGTTACAGTGTTGTTTTAGGATGATTTAGCAGTCAGAAACGTCTCTGCTGTGTGTTGATGGCAGCGGTCACACAGTTGCTAGGCGACAGGAGTGTTGGGTAGGAACAGCTGGTGATGCAAACAGAAAATCCTTCATAGACCGTCTCATTTAACGATGCAAACTTCAGTCTTCGTGGAGTTCAAGGGATGCAGCCTTCCAGTTGGGACACAGTTATGGTGTAACTTTTCTTGCGGTTGCAATAAATCTAACAAATTAATAAGAGTGAATGAAATGTAATGAAATGACTAGAACAATAACACTCACTGTATGCATTCCCGTTTCACGTCAGATGTAAATACTGTCTATCCAGAATGTCTAAATGTGGACATAAGCAAATGGATGAGGATGTGTTTACATGAAAACATATTAGTGTTTATAAACAACCAAAAAAAACATACAGTAAACAGCAGGAATATGAAATGAAACGACACTAGACTCTCTCCATACAAAATATTTCTCAAAAATCACACTTATTCCTTAATCTCACACGCTGGCGCCTCAAACGGAGGGTTTTTAAAGGCTCTCAGTAACCAGTCTCACCTGTCTCCACTAATTAACTCAACCCTCGTCAATCAGCTCATTAGTAGAGTTGTTTGTTTTAGTGCCAGATAAAAAGTGGCCCAACAGAAAAATATAAAAATGAATTTCAAATTATGTTATGCTGCCCACATATAACATTAAAACAGCTGTTTAGTTGTGAACATTAAAATATAAGTAAAGAATGTTCATAATATATAATTTTGTTGATTAAGGTCCATATTCACATTTACTAATACTGACTGATCACAAACATCAGTATGCAAATCATGGGAAAGAGATGGACAAGTACACAAATATAGAGGAAGTGAATATGAAATAGGTGTTCTAGAGTAATAAACAAATGAAGTGACGTGCTGAGTGACGGATGAGAGCAGATATAATAATCATATAGTTTGAAGCTGCAGACAGAAACATCAGACTCAGGACAGAAACACACGACGTCTAAAGTAAGCACAACTCACATCTTCATTCTTTAACTAGAATTAGACTTTGAGATGTTAATATTATCTGAATTGCAGTGAATCCTATTACGCTGCTAAGATGCCTTTTTAAAAATTATTTTTAAATTCTTGTTTGCTTGTTTGTTTCTTCCTCAGAAATGGAGCAAGCTCTATATTTCATTCTTCTTCTCATTGGTGAGTGTTTGTGGTTTTATTCATGGTTTCTAGTTTCATTAGGTCTGTTATGAAAAGCATTAAAGCAAAGCCTCTCTTTCACAGCTCTCTGCTCCGTATCTGAATGTGTTCAGCGTCAGTATCACTTTATAAATGAGGAGAAGACCTGGACTGAAGCTCAGAGATACTGCAGAGAGAATTACACAGATCTGGCCACCGTTGACAACATGAACGACATGAACAAGTATGATAGACGTGTCTGGATTGGGCTGCAGAAGACGGGTCGTGATAAATGGCAGTGGTCTTCAGGTGAACCTGCGCTCTATCTGAACTGGGCTACTGGACAACCAGAAAATAACAATTGTTCTATTATGAGAAATGGAACATGGCATGTTGTGGGATGTGATAAGTCCCTGAATTTCATCTGCAATTCATCCAATAACAGTGAGTGCATCTTCCTACATTGACAACAAACATTCATTTATAAAAAGATGCATCATATTTAAGTTTTCAACCCTACTCCTGGAGTCCCACTGCCCTGTAAAGTTTATATCCAACCTGCTTCAGCTCGTGGTTTTCAAGTGATCCTGAAGAGCTTTGATTATGGTTGGAGCTGAACTCTGCAGGACAGCGCCTCTCCAGAACCGAAGCTGGCCACAGTTCTGACACAAAACTAATTGCTTCTACTTTTGAATGTGGTCATAAATATAAACAACTTAAAGTCAGTTTCTGTAGAGACAAACTGGAAAAAAAGTATTTCATTGAACGCATGTTGATCTTTTGTTGTCTCATGGGATAACTGTGGAAATCTGTCATTCGAGAGCATAGGTTTTGTTCTTGTTGTTGTTCTTCTTCCAGCAATATTTATAAATTATGAATTCAAAAATATGCAATCCCCTTTGTCTAGGGAATAATTATGGGTGAACCATGGATAAGGGGTGAGATGTGGAGAGTTAATTGGATCAAATTTAACAGACATATAGTAGAGGCCAAAATTGATGTCTGACCTAGGAAAATTGACGAACCTTTATTCAAACATTATTAAAACTGTATTAAAGATTTTATTAGCATATTGCATTGTTGTGATTGAAGTCAATAGTTAATTTGTGACAAGATGACCTCTAGCAATAGTATTAACATTTCAACCTCTACAGATTAGTCTAATGATATCAAATACATACATACATGAATATAACCTATATATAGGTATAATATAGGGATATTATATAGATTATCTAGAAGTACAAGCATTTTGCAGTGTGAACTCGTTTGAACACCTGTTTCTAATGCAGTCAGAACATCATTGTTTCTCTCATAAAGCTCTTTGTGTCTGAATCCAGTATTTTAGAGAAACGTGTAAGGAATTGTAGTGGAGAAATAGAAAGTGGCAATAAAATGATAAAGGAAATTCACAAATTTTACTTAATATTATATCAGCAAAATGTATTGTGTTTGAATGTAATGTGTTTCTGTTGTTTAGACTGATGCTCCTGTTCACATCCAAACCATAAAGCAGCGTAAGAATAATGAACAAACTGATTCACGAATATTTTACCATTTGTTTTTCTTAAAGCGAACACAGGACTCGTCTTTATCAATCAGAAGAAGAATTGGAGAGATGCTCAGAGTTACTGCAGACAGAATCACATTGATCTGGTCAGTGTGAGAAACCAGAATGAGAATCAACAGGTTCAGAAGATCATTAGTGATAATCACTTATCTGGATCATGTGTCTGGATCGGTCTGTTCAGAGACTCATGGCAGTGGTCAGATCAGAGTAACACTTCATTCAGATATTGGAAGTCTGGTGAACCTAATAATATTGGAGGTAATGAAGACTGTACAGCTGTTGAACAGAACGCTTTGGGACAATGGATTGACATCTCTTGCAGCAACCACCAGTTTCCTTTTGTGTGTCATGATGGTGAGTAGATCCTCACAAAACACACACAATCCATCCATCACCTCCAGATCTCTTAAAGTTCACGCTACACGTCTGACATGACAAACTCATCCACAGTGTTTGTTCTGCATGTTGTTTTTGATCAGTCTCTCTCTAGTTTCTGCTTGTGCTTTGTTTTGTGTCCAGATCCTGAACTGATTGTGATCAGAGAGAATCTGACGTGGTCTGAAGCTCTGAGATACTGCAGACAGAATCACGTGGATCTGGTCTCGGTTCATTCAGAAGACATGCAGCATGAGGTGATGAACGTGGTTAAACTGTAGGGGCTCCTTAATTGGGGGCTTGCGGTGTGGTTGGTTTTTGCCGTCCTGCTCCTGCACTGTGTGCATACTGGTTCTGTGAGTTGAGAGACCGGTGTGCTATCAGAATCGGTGGGCTGCCATGGAACGGCACATCAGAGTAGGACTGTGACAACATGCGATCTGGAGCGTCAGTACTGGAGGAGAATGCACCTGATCAGCCGGCCTGAAACTCACACTAACTTCAGCTGACAGCAGAGTATTAAAAGAGTGAAAGATACCAGACACGCTGTCATTAAGAAAACACGTGCTTGTTGCTCACTTCCTGTAGCTTCATTTTCTTTGTCCTTTGTAAAGTAATAATTTTACATATATTAATTTCCAGTCTCGAGGCAAGCATCCCACCTGAGGGGTGTAAAATGCAGAAAGCTTTTGCTCAGGATGTTTGTTAATTAGTTCAAATATATTGGCTTCCCCCCCCAGTAACTGTTAGTGAGCTGTAAATTGTCTAAATTGTTCTGCTGAGGGTCTGTTTATCTCCAGGTGGATGGATTTCTGTTGAAGCATCAGTGTGATTTCTGTGGGTTGTTTGCTTCCTGTTTATAGCCATGACAAGAATATGCTTTAAGAATAGTTTGCTTTTATAACTCTTTTATATTACTAACCTCAGAATTATGAGATGTTAATCTGTTAATTGAATTTTGTGAGGGGTCAAAGGGCATCATATGTACTCATTATTAGATATACATTTATACTGGTTTGTATTTTATCATGAAATTGTTCATGTAACTGAAGAGTATGATATGAGTTTTCTAAATTCCTTATTTGTGTTTTAAGGATTTCAGTTTGTTGTTGCAGCTACTTCTCTCTCTTATATTGAGTTTCATAAATTAATCATGTCTGATTAGAAATTACTGTTTGTGACTGACAATATCCACATTATGTGACTCTGTTAAATAAAAAAAATGTTTATTCTTAAAGGAGTGAAGATTGGGTATAAACTATCTACAATAATTGTGTGCTAAACATAAAAGAACATGTCAACAACAGCAGCTCAAATAAACTCCTGAACAACCTGCAATCTCGTCTCTTGACTGTTTCCCAACATCAGAATGATCACTAAATTATAAAATCCAACATGGCTTAAATCTTAATTCAAACATATTAAGGACACATAGGCTGCTTCCCAATTCAGATGCTGCATTCTTTAAAGGCTTCATTCAAAGACCGAACGCGTCACAGCAGCGTAATGAAGGCTTTCCTCTTTCAGATGTGATCCTTCTCAGTCCAGCATATCCCAAGATTCATTGCACACAACTAGTGTTGTTTTTGGCGGCCTGTTTTAATTTTAGTTTTAGTCTAGTCTTTGTGTGAAACTGTCATTTTAGTTTTTATTAATTTTAGTCACGTTCATACTCTTTTTAGTCTAGTCAAGTTTTAGTCAATTAGTTATTTTAGTCAGAATTATCCATGAATATATATTTTCGTCAGTTTTTTATGTCTACGAAAACATGATGACATGTAGTCATAGTTTTAGTCCCGGGGAGGAAGGAAAAATAAAGAAAAGAAATGCAATAGACCATTGTATTTTAGTCTCTTTTTAGAAATGCATTCTATTTAACCCAGTCAATATAGTATAAGTACCTAGTAGTATAGACGAAACCAAAGTTTTCTTTTAGCCACACCTATTTCAAACAAGGTTATCTTATTATATTATTGTTACCTTCAAGAATACTTCCATTCCAGACACGGAAGACGCTCTTATTTGAATTTACAACATTTATTTATAACATGTTAGAAGTACACACACATAAACTTAAATAAAGACGAACCCCCGGCTGGCCGGCCATCGGTCCCTCTCTCTGTGTCAGACTTAACTTTGTTTGGTTTTCGTTTCCCAACCTTTCTTTAGTCGCGGCAACCTTTGGAAAAGGTTAAATTTGTGGCACCCTACAAAATAAATTGTCACAATATTTGAATTTCTAACTTCGATGTGATTATTTGAAAAGTATAGATATTCAGTACAGCAGGGAAGATCTGCAGAATATAATGTTATACAGATATTTTTAATATTATACAAAAAATTTGTCTATCAGTGGTGGCAATCAGTAGGCTAATTTCTAAAGAAAAGACCAATTTATATGACAGATTATAATGTAGGCTTTTATTCATATGTAGACATTGTGAGCATGGCTAATTAATATGTAATTAACCAGTTTTGCTCACTCAGGTTTATTATTTTAGTTTTGACAGCTGGTATTTGTGGGTGCAGTCAGCCCGAGATAGGCTTGTCTTGACAACTTTGAATTACTATTAGCTGACTTAACAAAAAAGGATGCTAGCATTTAATAATCAAAGGTAAGAACAAATAAAGAAACTACTGAGTAGCACAATTAAAAAAAACTCACGGAGGCACAAATGACATAATTCTCTTTTATTTTCAGGTAGTCTAACACACAATACAAATTTTAAGAGATTTTTATTTTATTTGTATATTTTTAGCGCAACATATATCCCAAAAAGTGTTGAATCCTCTAAAGCTATTTCATCAGAGTAGCGTACATGAAGGGCATCAACGGGTTAGCGAGACATACTGAATGAGAGGGCGGAGCGATACCAGAGTGTGCTCATAATACCGCAACCGGATATATTACAAAAATCACAGTAGGGCCTAGTTCGACAGAACCGAATACGTACATACCTCGGGCATGTTTTCTTGATATTTTGAGTGTAGGCCTAGTCTGTTCCTGATGATCTGAACGTTCATCTGAAGTGTTAGCATGGTCACATGGGCCGCGAGCGACATATTGAGCGAGTACACACAACAGAAAGGGGGGGAAAAAAAAAAAAAAAAAACAAAAAAACAAAGGAAAAAGACACACCCACGTCATAATGCGGGTCATACCACACGACCACATCAAGGGCAGCGGAGCGGGATAGTACCAGTACAGTGCTAATAGTGTAATACACCACCATAGATCGGGTATAGACACGCAGATCTTCACACGACTTGACAGTGAACTGATTTTCGTACGCTCGGAAGGTATATCAGTGGCATCTCTATCTTGTGGGGCGAAGTTAGAAATGTTCATATATAATAGAGGAGGCTTCTGTTTTGAACATTTTAGCAATTTAAAATATTTAAAAAAAAAATTATTTAGCACGGGATGCACCCCTGCTCTCTACAGACCCCGGTTGGGAAACACTGCTCTAATCAGCCGCGGTGGGGCTTTAGAATTGACCGTCACTTCGTCTGCGCAGTGCGACCTGATCATACCCCTGAAGCGCACACAGAACAAATACGCAAATAATAATATAACGGACAAAATAACTTTTGGAACTTTTTTTTTTATTTTGTAAACCATATTTAGTCTCGTTTTTATTCGTCAACGATATTGCACTATACATTTAATTATAGTCATCGTCACAAGACCAGCATTACGTGATAAGGTTCGTTCTCGACTATTGGTAGGTCCTACTTTTCTTGACAGAAGCAACACACCACGGCGTGATTCATAGGCTGTGTCCGATAACTGCATACCCACTGCAGTTGTCGGTTCTAGCCACAGTTTTGGGGGGACTTGCCCTTTTAGGGGGACACTTTGTAATTAATTTTTACTACTTTCTATTATTCCTTCAGTCATTTTTCATGCGTCCTGTATCACTGCAATAACAAATCTAGAAGTAGCTTATACAATTTCAACTCAAATGATGTCTCATCATGTTCATTTAGCTGACAAATAATTTTTATTGTATCTCAGGCGTCATGCACTCATTACGTTTGTTGGGGCACGAGTGGGAGGAGTGGTGGGGGGCTCGTCATGCCACAGCATCCCGATGCACTGTATAATTGATATAGGCTTGTTTTATTTATTTTTCCCTTTTTATTCGAAATATTCCCAAACGTGTGAACTATATCATGAAATATCTCGATTCTCAAGTATGTGTAAGTAAATGCATTTTGCACCTTCATAGATTATGTTGATCTGTAGGCTAATGGGCGATGGGCAAAGTAGCCTAATAGTGTAATCTATTAAATATGCATAAAAAAACCTGTCTGTTTACTTAATTAACATATATGGGTGTCATGCCATAACATATTTTAATACGACTGACTTTATGTGATTACTAAACATTGTACGTTACTAATTATACCACTTTCATTGTACAGAAAGAGAGCAAAGATTATTTACATTATCAAAGAACATTTTCAGTTCAGTCTAGCCAGAGTTCAGGCACTCTCAAAAACTCCCATTAAAATCACTCAAGCTGTTTCCATTGTGAAATGAATATATTACTTACATTCGTACGCACATCTGCACTTTGTTGTTTCTGATGAGAAAATTTGCCAGAGTGCAGAAATCAGTCAGCGAGCGCACGCACTGAACAAAACTCCAGGTTTCAGCGATGACTCATCGGAACGCCTCTGATTAGCCATTGCATTCCTAAGCTCAACAGAATCACGTGTGATTGGTTATAATGCGCAGCGCTATAAAAACGCCTCTGGTCTCTGCCTCAGTGCTAAAGCAGATTTGAATTTAGCAGCTGGTGATGTTTTACTTTTTTCCATTACTGCCACCCACAGGACAAACTGTGCATTGCACCCAACATTGTTCGGTGTGATACTTTTAGGAAATGTTGCTATGAGTTTGATTGCATCATATAATAATTGCTGTTAATAGTGTTCATCATCTGTTTGATTACGTCTTTAATTGATTACGTCTTTAATTGATTACGTTTTTAATTGAGTTTTCCGTAGATTTCTGCCATATGTACATTAACTGACAGTCACCACTGATAAGCTACCCCTAAATATTGAAAACTAATTGCCTGTAAGTTTGCTTTTGCAGCGATTTGTATTGTGAAAAGCGCTGTACAAATAAACTTGACTTGAATTGAATTGATACGATTCCAACTTGCTGACACGAAGGAACTGGCCCCCTTCTTATATTTTGAACCCTACTAATGTGACCCAGAGTTTTATCCTTAATGACATTCTTATTTTTTATTACGAAAACCCCAAATCGCTATCTCTTGAATATGTTGTTAATTTCTTTATTTTATGTGCAAAAAGTTTCATCCACAAGCAAAAGTGCCTTAAAAGTGCACAGCTAACCTACTGAGAGAGGTAATCTGACTATACATATACTATAAATAGTTGGCTATACATACACATAATCTGAGAGAAACTGTACAAGAACTTTACATAAATACTGAACTTGAGATTGTGCAAAAGATTGTGTCTGGTTTCAGGAGGTAGGGGTTGTGGATGAGGTTTCAGAGGGGGGCAGGGAGATACGGGGGAAAAGCTGTTGAGCAGTTTGACAGAGCGAGCTTTGATACTCCGGTACCTTCTACCTGATGGCAGGAGCTGGAAGACACTGTGGGAGGGATGAGTGGCGTCCTTCACGATAACTGGTAGCTTTGCTGGAGCACCGTGCAAGGAAAATGTCCGGGATGGAGGGGAGAGGGACACGATGATCTGTGTTCACTGTCTGCTGTAGGGTCTTGCGGTCAGTAGCACTGCACTTCCCATACCAGACAGAGAAGTTCTGTTTTTGATCGTTTATCATTTAAGATACAACCATCTTTCCCTGATTTTGGATGGAAAGTATCAGTTCTTCACTTTATAGTTTGTGAACAGTGGCTTGACTGGCTTGAAGACCTGGAGTGCAAAACATCCATAGAAATGCAGCATAAGCCTGTCAATTTTCCATCTGTTTCCAATAAACAAATATTTAGATCATCTCTGAAAAAGATAAAACAAAGATATGTGAACAAAATGCAAGTTTTGGCCATTTGGGATACATACAAAACACCCGCCTCAATCCATTTCACAACCAGCAGGAATTCTAAAACTTTAAAGTTAAAACACTTAAGTGGCTTTAAAACAGTGATATTAAGATCAAATTCACTACACACACTTTTTTAACGAGCCATAGCTTATACATCATACCAAGCAAGAAAGAAATGAGCGACAGTGGTGCCCATAGCACCTGATGAGCAGGTCAGACCTCAACACGCCAATGTGCGAGGCACAGTATAGATGTGTCAGAAGCAGCGGACGAACCACATCTTGTGCCCGCCTTTGTGAACTTTGAAGGATGCAGCCCCTGAATTGGGACACAGTTATAGTGTAACTTTCCTGTTGTTGCAATAAAACAGATGAATAAGACTGAAATACAACAACATTCACTGTTTATCTGCTGTTTTACGTCAAAGATGTAAATATAGTTCAGCCTGAAGGCCTAAATGTGGTGAGGATATAAGCAAATTAATGAGGATGTGTTTATATGCAAACGTCTTTGTGTTTTCTTAAAAATAAAGCATACAATAAACAGCAGGAGTATGAAACAAACAAAATAAGAATTTTCACAAAGAAATGAATTCTAATATAAGTATAATTTTATAATAATTTTAATTTCAGCATTCCAGCCAATCACAATCAAGTATTAAGACAGAGAAAATACACATTTATGCCGAAAACAAAAGCAGCAGAAGATGATGTTATCTAACAGCAAGAAGAAGAAGGAGAAGGAGAGGGGGAAAAAAACACAAAAAAGGGAATCGTCTTCATCTTGTATTTTTTTTCTTCCAAATCCTCCTCTCAATAAATACCCTCGCTTTAATAGTCAAAATCAGTGGTGTAGTGCAGGGTATGCGCAGGTAGGCCTATACCCACTTCTTTATCAGTCAGCATTGTGTATACCCACTTCATTCAAAGGGCATTCATCCTTTGCTGGGATGGGGGAATAAATGAAGAGTATACCCACTTCTCAAGGAACCACTAAACCACCGCTCCAAATCACTCCTTCATCTCACACACACTTCTTTCTCTTTGTCTGAAGCTCCTCAAACAGAGGGGTTTTTAAGGCTCTCAGTAACCAGTATCACTTGTCTTCACTAATGAACTCAACCCTCATCAATCAGCTCATTAGTGGGGTGTTCGTTTCAACACCGCATTAAAAAGTGGCTCAACAGAGAAATATACATCTCAAATTGAACATGGATTTAACTCAAATTATGCAGTCCACCAATAACATGAAATCAACTGGTTAGTTGTGAATGTTAGAAAGCACATTATGAATGTTTTTATGTTTATAATTGTCTTATAATTAAGGTCCATATTCATATTGACTCAAACTGACTGACACAGACACCAATATGCAAATTAGTACACCAGTATAAAGGAAGTGAATATGAAATAGGGGTTTTAGAGTAATAAACAAATGAAGTGACGTGCTGAGTGACGGATGAGAGCAGATATAATAATCATATATTTTATAAAAATAGAGCATGGCAAAAACAATGAACTCAGACGTCAGACAGTGAAGACCACTACCATCGAAGTCTGTAACAACTCACATCTTCATTCTTTAACCATAAACCATGAATCCTGTTACACTGATAAGATACTTTTTAAAATATCATGTTTTACTCCAAGATGAATAAGAGAGTCTTTCTTTCTCAGAAATGGAGCAAGCTCTATATTTCTTTCTTCTTCTCATTGGTGAGTGTTTGTGGTTTTATGTGATGAGCATGGCGACATTTTCATTCGGTCGGTTTATTAAAAGCTTAAAAAGAAAGCTCTCTGTCACACGCGAGGGGGCTGCATATGCTCCGTATCTGAATGTGTTTCAGCGCCGTATCACTTTCATAAATTAGAGAGAACTTGGCGGAAGGCTCAGAGATACGTGCAGAGAGACAGTATACACACATATCATGCCCACCGTCTATATGACAAACATGACATACATTGAACCGAGCGTAAGAATAGGGGAATGAGATGAATGGAAAGGTGTGTGAATATCATCGTTTATTGGGCTGCAGAAGACGGGTCGTGATGAATGGCAGTGGTCTTCAGGTGAACCTGCGCTCTATCTGAACTGGGCTACTGGACAACCAGAAAACAGAGATTATTGTGCTATGATGTCTAATGGACAATGGCATGATTTGCCATGTAGTGATAACAGGCATTTCATCTGCAACAACAGTGAGTGCAGCTGTTTAAAATTAATTTATAGAAATTCAACAGCCATTCATTTATAGATGTGCATATATTAATGCACTACTAACCCCTATTTTAATTTGATTATGAATATAGAAGTGACTGTACATTTGTTACACATTCATTGTTAATACAATTTCTGTATAGACACAATATTTTCCAGAGAATAAAAGACTTCACACTATGGGGCAATTTGTCACAATAGGAACCTGTAGTTAAAGTGACTACAGAGGAAAACAATCACAGAGAGAAAGAGAGATTGATATGGAACTAGTTATTAATAATCATAATCATCATAACTGTAATGTTCATAAGAAATATGTACAGCAGTGACTAGAGGTGATATAGTTTATTTCAGTCTTCAGTATCTCAACACAAACCTGTAATAGCTTAGTTTTACTCGTACATGAACTCAAGTCTAGTTCATGATAGTCCATTAAAACAATTAATTTATTAACTCTTAATTTATAAATGAGTAATCTACAGTCCAAGTAAATGCTTCTATGGATTAGTTAATAACATATTTAGCTGCAGTGTATCATCTTCCTCTGTTTGACGTTTCTCTTTGTGTCTGAATCAAGTATTCATAATGGATCAATAGAGAGAGCTTTAAAATCATCACAATGTTCTCCAGTGTTACTTCATGTTACATCTTTAAAACAATCCTGAAAATAGGTTTTTATATGGTGGCAAAATAATCAGCAGGCTGTATAGAAGCAGCTCGAGTCTGGTGGTGGGTGACGATGTTTGCTGAGGGGTGGGGGGGTGTCCACCGCTGCTCCTGTTCACATCCAAACCATAAAGCAGCGTAAGAATAATGAACAAACTGATTCATGAATCTTTGTCCACTTGTTTTTCTTAAAGCCAACACACGACTCGTCTTTGTTAATCAGACGATGAATTGGAGAGACGCTCAGAGTTACTGCAGACAGAATCACATTGATCTGGTCAGTGTGAGAAACCAGGATGAGAATGAGAAGGTTAAGAAGATCATTAGTGATAATCACTCATCTGGATTATTTGTCTGGATCGGTCTGTTCAGAGTCAAAGACTTGTGGCAGTGGTCAGATCAGAGTAACTCCTCATTCAGATACTGGAATTCTACTCAACCTAACATTAATGAAAATAATGAAAACTGTACAGCAGTAAAACATGACACTCTTGGACAATGGCATGACATCTCTTGCAACAATCAATATCCTTTTGTGTGTCATGAAGGTGAGTAGATCCTCACAAAACACACACAATCCATCCATCACCTCCAGGGCTGCGTTTCCCGAAACCTTCTTAACGCTACATCGTTCGTAAGTTATACCTTAATTTGTACCTTTACGTTAATACGTGTTTCCCGAAACGTTCTTATTTAAGTATACCTTCTGTAAGTCATTCGTTCGTAAGGTTATTCTGGACCACTCTTAGCTATACCTTATGGCTTTTCAAAGTTCTCTCCGCTAGTGGCCACCACTGTGCAAAAAGCTTCTTCACATTTCAGTCGATACGATTGTAATGCTGTGGCAAGAAAAAGTGCAGAACCAAATAAATATTACAATTCTAATTGTAATACACCCAGTGTTCAGTTAGTGTTCAATTAATTGAAGTGTTTTTATGCAGTAACCAAAACTGTCGCGGGTTACACCGATGGTTGTTAGTTTTTCCATTATAATATACAAAGGCACATCGGCTGGCAAACCATTGGGCAGCACATAATTAGGAGTCTATTTAAAGGGAATGAGTGTGATGGGGAGTTTGGTCCACGTATGTGTAGCGAGCCAGCATCTAATCAAAGGTTGTGCACTAAATCAAAAGTGAGCTGCTCCGTGACATCCAGTTAGGTGGATCTGATGCACTCATTGTCAAGGAAAAGGAAAAAAGGGGGGAGGGGGAAGAGGGGGGAGGAAGGTGGAGAGATGGGAGAAAAAAAAAAAGGGAGGAGAGGGGGGGAAAAAAAATGGAGAAGAGAGGGGGAAGGGAAAAAGAGGAGGAAAGCAAAGGAAGAGAAGGGGGGGGAAGGGCGAAAGGGGGAAGGGGAGAGGGGAAAAAGGAGAGGAAAAAAAAAAAGGGAGAGGGAGGGAGGGGAGAGAAGGGGGGGGGGGGAAAGAGGGGGAAAGAAAAAATGAGAAAGGGGAAGGGCAGGAGAAGGGGGTGGAGACAAAGGAAAAAAGGAAAGGGAAAGAAAGGGGGGGGAAAGGGGGGGAGAAAGAAGGAGGACGGGAAAGGGAAAAGAGGAAAAGAAGGAAAAAAGAAAAAAAAAAAGAGGGAGGGAAAAAAAGGGGGGAAAAAGAGGGAGGAAGAGAAGGAGGGGGGCACCCAAAAACAAAGAAGGAAGGAAGAAAAAAAAAGGGGGGAAAGGAAAAAGGGAGAGGAAGGGGGGGGGGGGGGGGGGGGGGAAAGAAAAGGGAAGGGGGGGGGAGGGGGAGGAGAAGGGGGAGAAGGAAAAAGGAAGAGGGGGAAAAAAAAGGAGAAAAAAGGGAAAAAGAAAGGAAAAGGGGGGGAAAAAGAAGGGGAAAAAAATGGAAGAAGGGGAGGGGGGGGGAAGGAAAAAAAGAAGGAGGAGGAAAAAGATAGGAGGGGGGGGGGGGAAAGGGAGGGGGAAGAAAAAGGGATTGAGAGGGGAAAAAAAGAGAAGAGAGGAAGAAAAAAGGAAGGGAAAAAAAAAAAAAGGGGGGAGAGGGGGGGGGGAGAAAGAGGGGAAAGGGGGGGGCTGAGGGGAAGGGGAGGGGGGGGAGAGGGGGGAGAGGAAAAAGGAAAAAAAAAGGAAAAAGAGGGGGGAAGGGGGGGGGGAGAAAAAAGAGAGGGAAGAAGAGGGAGGGAAAAAAGAAAAAAAGAAGGGAAATATAAAAAAGGGGGGAAAACAAAGAGAAGGAAATAGAAAGAAAAAAAAAAGAAGGGAGGGAAGAGAGAGAAAAGGGGGGGGAAGAAGACGGGAGGGAAAGACGAAAAGAGAGGGGGAAGGGAAAGAGGAAAAAGAAGAGGGGGGGGGAGAAAAAGAGGAACCAAGGGAAAGGGAAAAAAAAAAGAAGAAGGGGGGGGGGGGGGGGGGGGAAAAAGGGGGGGGGGGGGGCAAGGGAGGGGAAGGGGGAGAGAGGAAGAAGAGAAAAGACGGAAAGAAGAGAAAGGGGGGGACGGGAAGGGGGTGGAGGGGGGAGAGGGTAATAGTGTCATATAGCTGCCATCAAAATATACAATTCTACAAAATTTTGCCTGCCACTGGAGCAAATTCCCGGAAAAAAAAAAAAAAAAAAAAAAAAAAAAAAAAAAAAAAAAAAACAATAAAAAAAGCTTTTACATCTTGTTGTCAAACTTGTAGAGACACTTTGACAGATAAGTGCTACCCCCTAAGCCCCGAAATTCAGCTGCTGGCGGCTTTCCGTTTTTATGCTGTGGGGAGTTTTCTGGAGGTGTTTGGGGATGGATATGGGCTGAGTAAGACATCGGTGTGGCAGGGTGTTCACTACATCTTGATCCGTCACGCCACCGATTATATAGCCTACGTATGCCTTTCGCCAGGCACGAAGTGATGGAGGCACATCAATGCTTCCATGCCATTGCGGGTGTCCCGTAAGTAACTGGCCTTGTGGATGGGAGTCAGGACACTTATCCCTATTGCCAACCCATCAGCGCTCGACCAGGCCTTCTTAATATATATGAACATGATAATATAAATTACCCTTTCAAAATCAAGCAAAGCCAAACAGCCAGTTAATGTAGCTGGTTAAGGCAGAATACTTTTGCCCGTGAGGTTGCAGGTTCGCCTGCAAACAATTATACACACACACCACACACACATACTGTAATATATATATATATAGATACTATAATATATATATATATATTATGAATCCAAGGTTGCATTTAGCTTGAACTTATGGATTATTTATTAATGCAGTGAGCCCCGATAAATGCAATTTCTAATATTTCTAAAGTGCTTTCTCAATACTTTACCCACTCTATAACGCAGTGAAAGAGCTCCTCTAGTGAACAATCGATTCTCGAGCCATCAATATCAACCTATTCAGCACCACCGCCATGGACAGCACATGCTAACGTCGCACGTAAGAAGGTTTACCTTAAGCAACATCCTAAGGTATAGTTTGGGGAACACGCCTAGCACAGGTATACCTTTAGTTAAGATATACCTTTAGAGTATTTGTAGCGAGCTAAGAGACAACGTTATCGGAAAACGCAGCCCAGATCTCTTAAAGTTCACGCTACACGTCTGACATGACACATTCATCCACAGTGTTTGTTCTGCATGTTGTTTTTGATCAGTCTCTCTCTAGTTTCTGCTTGTGGTTTGTTTGGTTTCCAGATAAACTGATTGTGATCAGAGAGAATCTGACGTGGTTTGAAGCTCTGAGATACTGCAGACAGAATCATGTGGATCTGGTCTCGGTTCATTCAGAAGAGATGCAGCATGAGGTGATGAACGTGGTTAAACGGGGGTCTACTGCGGCGGTGTGGTTGGGTTTACGTCACTCCTGCACTGTGGGCATCTGGTTCTGGGTGAGTGGAGAGACCGTGTGCTATCAGAACTGGGCTCCAGGGAACGGCACATCAGAGGAGGACTGTGAACACACAGTGAGATCTGGAGCAGTTCAGTCTGGAGGAGATCAGCGCTGGATCAGCCGTCCTGAAACTGACAAACTTAACTTCATCTGCAGCAGATATTAAGAGTGAATGGATACACAGACCTTTCATGAAAGAAAACAATTGCTTGTGTGCTCACTTCCTTTAACTTCATTTTCATTCAGCACTTTGTTAAATAATAATTTTTCATATAATAACTTCAGCCTCAGCAGGCAGTCGCACCTGAGGGTTAAAAAGGCAGAAATCTTTTGCTCAGATGTTTGTTAATATAGTTCAAACATATTCTTCAGTAAACTGTTATTGAGCTGTAAATTGTCTGATTTGTTCTGTTGAGGGTCTGTTTATCTTCTGGATGTATTTCTGTTGATGCATCAGTGTGATTCCTGTGGGTTTGTTTGCTTCATTTTAAGAGCCAAAGGCAAGAATTAATGTTAAAGTATGTTTTGCTTTTATATATTTTTTTTATTTACTAACTATGAGAAATTAATTGAATTTTGTGGGATTGAAGGGCATCATATGTACTCATCATTAGATGTACATTTATACAGTGTTCCTTCAATTTATTATGAGATAATTCATGTAACTGAAGAGTATGATATGAGTTTTCAAAATGCCTTATTTGTGTTTTAAGGATCTGTGTATGCTGTTGCAGCTACTTCTCTCTCTTATATTGAGTTTCATGAATTAATCATGTCTGATTATAAATGACTGTTTTTGAATTTGAATCAGTTAGTATCAACATTATGTGCCTCTGCTAAATTAAATATTGTTTATTCTTAAAGGAGTGAAGGTTGAGTATAAAATATCTACAATAAATGTGTGCTAAACATAAAATAACATGTCAACAACAGCAGCTCAAATAAACTCCTGAACAACCAGCAATCTCGTCTCTTGACTGTTTCTCAACATCAGAATGATAATTAAATTATAAAATCCAATATAAAATTTACAATTCAGACATGTTAAGGACACATAAGCTGCTTCCCAATTCAGATTTTGCATCCTTTAAAGGCTTCATTCGAAGACCGAATGTTCCTAGTTTCAGGAGGTAGGGGTTGTGGACGAGGTTTCAGAGGGGGGCAGGGAGATTGGAGTTGAGGGCTCTCACAGCCTGGGTGAAAAAGCTGTTGAGCAGTTTGACAGAGCGAGCTTTGATACTCCGGTACCTTCTACCTGATGGCAGGAGCTGGAAGACACTGTGGGAGGGATGAGTGGCATCCTTCACGATAACTGTAAACAGCCCGGGCTGACGCTCACAAGTCTGGGGTAAGTATACATTCCACACTCTGCTTGTCTCTTTTGATCTTAAGTGAGTATTAACTACGGCTACTCACAAATCAGTCAACCAACTGGACCTTATTCCACACGACACTGTCTCCACTGATCTGTGCTGGTTACGCCACTAAACACACCTCGGATTACTATCCCTCCTCACTTAACCTCACATGGTTCCTGACACAACACATCCCAACTACACATGTCATCTTTCGACGTACCTACGCTCTAACCTCTCCCCCTCCCGGCTATCGCTATGGTTTCATCTAAGCTCCTTCCCCGGAACGTTATCATCTCGTTGATGTTACCGTCTACTGAGACTTTCTGCTCCTACTCTTACGTCCCTTGTTTAGACTCTGTCTTCCCCTTGTCTCGCAGACCAGCTCGTACCACCGTGCTCTGCCACCTGGCTGTCTGATGGTGTCTGGTAGTATCGTTCTAAGCTCATGGCTGATGAAGATTATGGCGCAAAATACACAAATCCACTGACCTTAAGGTATACGATCACTCCTCCCTTCATTCTCGCTTTATTATTATTGATTTTACCAGTAGTCTCATCAATCTTGACTGCTTACCTAACATGAAATGATCACTTAGACTTGATCAAATCCAGCGTAGAAATAAGCTTGAACATCTGATGTTAAATTTTGATGTGTACTGAGCTTCCCTGGTGTACTTGTGGTTTTATGAATATTAAAGCAGCACTGTGTAACTGTTGGCGCTCTAGGGGTTAATTAACAGAACTGCACACATCCCGCGGAAGAACATTCCTACCGGAGCTACTTCTCTAAGTTTATGTCTCAGGCGAATCACGCAGGTATGTGTTACTCCGCAGAGGTGACGACCCGACCAGGCTACAATAGTCCAAATATAACTACTTGTAAGTGTACCGTAGTGATTCGGAATAAGACAAAAATGCATTTTGGAAGATGAATTCATTATGTACTCGCTCGTTATATACATTTTGCAAATTTTGAGCGCAGAGAAAGTTACATAGTGCTGCTTTAAAAGGGAGCTGATGAACAAGCACAATTAAACATTCATTATAAACATTTATTATTGAACATTTTTACAATTTGCTTCCCATGATAATAACAAACATTTAATTGACATGCATTTTAAAAAATATTTCACACAGCTTTGTAAATAAAAATAATAATAGTTTTGAGTTTGATATTTTTTGTATATTTTTGGATTTTAGGAGTCAATGTAATATGACTAACAGATGAATAAGACTGAATGAAATGTAATGGAATATGACTAGAACAATAACACTCACTGTATGCATTCCCGTTTCACGTCAGACAAGATGTAAATATAGTTCATCCTGAAGGTCTCCCCTAAATGTGTTATGGAGACGAGAAAAATAAGCAGGGGGGAGGGGTCAATTGACGAGGGAGGAATGGTGGGTTGAAAGAATCGTAAGAGGGGAACATCAAACGTTGGTCGATGGGTTTTCTAAAAAAGAAAAAAAAAGGAAAAAGACGATAAACCGCAGGAGTATGAACGACCAAACGACTAAAAATATTTAACAAACAAGAAACCTCAATATGGTTAAATATGTTGTTAATGCCCGTGAGGTCAGCCAATCACAATATATTTAAAGAAATAAGACCTTTGTCTTGTGAAACAGCACCTGGCAGGGGGGGAGATGGATAGATTGGAAATGGAGTGACTTGTGCGCCAGAATATGTGACGTCCATGACTCGGATGTAAGGTGCTCTGCTTTATCCCATCCAATGGGGCACACACTCACGGCCTGTGAAACACACACCCGGAGCGTGATATTTATTGTTTTCCGTTTAGCGATAATGAGATCCACAACATTTAGTCCATTATAAGGCCTCTGTGAATGCGATTCACGAAATATAGCACTTTAATGGCATGGTGGTGCTGAGAGTCTTCGTCTCATCTCTTTATGAATGCACGGGAATAGCGGCCTGACTTTGATTTCTCGTCTTCCAGCCCGATGGAGTCGGCTCGGGCTCTCGGCCTCCGTCCCCGTCATACGTACTCAGCGATAGTGACGGACCGCATTGGTAGGAACGGAGCTCTCTGCGGATTAGAGCGCGCGAGCTAGCTACGTGAGGCCGACTCGAGTTGTTCCCTACAAAGCGTTTTGGCCATGAAGACCGACAACGCATCCTTGGCGAGGTATATCTTCCGGCAAACACGTCACAGGACGGGTTCACACTGCTGCAGAAGGACGAGTGAACGCCGTCACGTGGGAATGGGGCGCGCCACTATTGCCACTAGTTAAAATAGAAGAGGAGAGCCCTGCAGTGCGGCGACCAATCACCTGTCGAACAGACCACAGAAAGATAAATGCTTTTGTGCTGACATAATTAGGAAAACTGACCTTATGAACCTAGCCTACTAGTTTCCACACACACGCAAACAAATGACAGTCTGTTAGCGTAGTGCAAGAGGATGCTGAGCCATCCTTATCTGTTTAAAAGTGATCAAACTAAGCTTGGCTGTTATTTAACAATTCATCCCTAATTTTGCTAACTCAAAATGCATTTTATAATGTACCAGGTCTTATTTTGCTTTCTGAATTTAAGTTAACAATTATTAGTAACTGACCAATCAGAATGGATATTCCGAAAGTCACTCCAGCTTCTGTCACGTAAAATATGTTGCCTCCTTCAGACATAAATAACCCTTTTAGGATAAATCGCGGTATAGGGTCATGCAATCAAATCACAAGTCAAGCACGTTTGCGGGCAACATGTGAAATTCAACTTTCAATTTGACGGCCAAAATATCAATGAACCCAATGTTTGAAAGGGGCAAGTATGAACAACAATGGATGATAATTCACGAGGCCGATTCCCATTAAATGATACGATCACTTCCTTATGCACCCCGGGTATCTACAGGGGCAATTATCAAACAGTGCTGTTTCACGATGTCTGTTTTATAAGATCGTTGTCATCTGGCAAAGCATACTGTGCGGTGTTCGAAACATCATTACAGACTCCGTTTAAGATGTTCAGTTTTACATACACTCGAAATCTAAAAGGGACCCCCCTCGGTTAGGAAGACTCTTCTAAAGCGTCTAGTAGTACATCTGATAGTTATAGTCCCCTGGAGAGGCGTAAATTGCAGGGATTAGCAACCCGTCTAAAAAACACGTCTTGCAGATGTAATGCTGACATCAAATAGATGTCTCCGTAACGCACGTTTGCTGTCAGGGCTAGTTTGAATATTTTTCCACTGGCATGTATTCATGTGATGTTGTGAGGTCACATGATGTAGGCTATAGCAATGAGATATTAATGGGATCATACAGTGCGAGGTGTTGCTCACCTGCAGGATGTTGTTGAGGTGATACGGCAGCCAGAAGATGGTAAACGCAGCGATGATGAGGAGGATGAGTGCGTTTCCTCTTCCTTTGCGCTGGAACATGGCACTGCGCAGCCGACGGATCACTGAGATGTAGCGGAACAGGATGAAGCTGAAGGGCAGCAGGAAACCCAGAATGGTCTCAATCAGGTACTGAAAGGCTTCATGAGCGTTGCTCTCCCAGTGGTACGGCTTACACATGTAGATGGACACATTCGTGGAGACTGGCCAGACGGAACTGTTGGTGAAAGAAGAAAACAACAAGACAGATTGGGACATAAAGGAGAAGGTTTACAATAATTTATAAAACCAATAGTTTCGGTCCTGGACTCCTGGTTGTTGATATAGAGTTGCGGAAGTACTAAAATTTTACTCCATTCATCATTTATTATAATTGCAACTCGAGTTTACAAACTGTCCATGACTTTGTTCTGTGAAATGCCATTTTATTATAGGCACAATTTGTTTTATTAAAGCAAATTATTCAACTAGTTTGCTCCGCTAGAAGATCTTACGTAACAGAACATTGATATGCAACAAAAAGAACATTCCAATATGGAAGCTGCACTGGCATTTTGTGTAATTTAGTGTACTGTGTATTTCATTCTCATAAAGTTAAATTTTCAATGGTCCTACTTGGTGCAAAAGAACGGTAATTAAATTCGAATTCCAACTTGGAAACTCTTGGAATATGGTTGTGTGTTACACACTATTGATTTGTTGTTGGTTTTATGTCCTGGTATTAATAAATGAAAACCCAACATCTGCTAAATGCCATAAGATTAAAATGTTACGTCCGCCCAATCCTGGACCTTGAAGTCAACATTGGATTTTGACATTAGCTCAGTTTCATTTCCAACCAAAATTTTACATCCATGAAACTTTGGACTCCAAAGTCTTTATGATGTTACAGTGACATCCAGTGCACGTTGGGGGACGATGCAAGCAGATAATGAAGAACAATCACATATTCACAAAGTTAAGTATATGACTCAAAATTCCATGATTGCATAATGCATAATGAAACTGTTAGCAGAGATAACCAACTAAATCTCCTCTTTTACGAAGAGGTGATTTCCTATGAATATGTATGATAATCGTACTAAAACATCCCTGCTGAAAAAAAAAACAGCAAAAAGCAGCCTAAGCTGGTTAGCTGCTCTTCGCTGGTTTAAGCTGGAAGTAGCTGGTTTTAGCTAGTCTCCCCAGCCTGACCAGCTAAAGAAGTGGTCAAAACCCCTCTAAAAACCAGCCTGCTGACCAGCTATGACCAGGCTGGATTACCAGCTAAAACCAGCTTAGGCTGTAAGGCCATAATATTAACACAACCACCACTGGGGCATGAGCAGACTATGAAAATGTATGGGATCATACAAATTCATTTGAATTAGCCACCAGTTCGCCAAAACACACAAAAAAACGTTTGCCATGAAACTGTGTTGCCTAAATGCTAACCGTCCAACATAAGTAATCAGTACTTTTATTGCTTATTTATATATCTCATTTATATTACCCTTCTTTGAGTCCTTGATTGACAATATTCAATTGCTTATGAATTTCAAGTACACTTTTTGAAATGTAGGCTGTGAACTCCGCCTCGTCTGACGTGCGCAGTATAGCGGATATCAAAGTTGGTGAGCAGTTGAGCATACACATAATACACTATCGCATTTCTATCATTCAAATCCGTTGAATGATTGTTAGGCTGCATTAATTAGGTCAACTGGAACCGGGAGCACTTCCCTCTACAGCCCTGAATGTCAGCGGAGACCATGTTAACTAGATGCGCCCCAGAGACAGATCCCCTGTGAAGACCTCATCACCTCGACGACCATCGGCACAAGACCACGTGAACCAGACGAGTCTTCTGCACCTGTGTTGCATGCTGGACATAAACCACTCCATGCTGGTTTCGTCTGGCCAGAGGAGAACTGGCCCCCCCGACTATGATATATATGAAAATAATCCAAACGGTAACGGAGTATGTCATTTGTAGTAATTATGTCACGCTAACTAAGAACGGTGCCGCATACATCTGTGTCCCCGTGCACTCTTGAATACAGGTAACTTTACAAGAGGTAAATTAACATGGCACAATAACGAGCAAAGTTATGTTGCTGAATTGAAGAAAGTGTTGAATCGGATTTGTTTCTACTGCTAAAAAAATAAAAACTCACTCAAAATTACTATATTGTGATTCACAGTAAAAATGTACTGTAGAATTATTATGACGTTATGATGTTTTGCAGATCTACAGCAACATGCGGTCCACAGGTTCTACAGTAAATATTGGTTCATTTTACAGTAATAGTGCTTTGAAAACTAGAGGCATTTGTTACAGTGTTGTTTTAGGATGATTTAGCAGTCAGAAACGTCTCTGCTGTGTGTTGATGGCAGCGGTCACACAGTTGCTAGGCGACAGGAGTGTTGGGTAGGAACAGCTGGTGATGCAAACAGAAAATCCTTCATAGACCGTCTCATTTAACGATGCAAACTTCAGTCTTCGTGGAGTTCAAGGGATGCAGCCTTCCAGTTGGGACACAGTTATGGTGTAACTTTTCTTGCGGTTGCAATAAATCTAACAAATTAATAAGAGTGAATGAAATGTAATGAAATGACTAGAACAATAACACTCACTGTATGCATTCCCGTTTCGCGTCAGATGTAAATATTGTCTATCCAGAATGTCTAAATGTGGACATAAGCAAATGGATGAGGATGTGTTTACATGAAAACATATTAGTGTTTATAAACAACCAAAAAAAACATACAGTAAACAGCAGGAATATGAAATGAAACGACACTAGACTCTCTCCATACAAAATATTTCTCAAAAATCACACTTATTCCTTAATCTCACACGCTGGCGCCTCAAACAGATGGTTTTTAAAGGCTCTCAGTAACCAGTCTCACCTGTCTCCACTAATTAACTCAACCCTCGTCAATCAGCTCATTAGTAGAGTTGTTTGTTTTAGTGCCAGATAAAAAGTGGCCCAACAGAAAAATATAAAAATGAATTTCAAATTATGTTATGCTGCCCACATATAACATTAAAACAGCTGTTTAGTTGTGAACATTAAAATATAAGTAAAGAATGTTCATAATATATAATTTTGTTGATTAAGGTCCATATTCACATTTACTAATACTGACTGATCACAAACATCAGTATGCAAATCATGGGAAAGAGTTGGACAAGTATACAAATATAGAGGAAGTGAATATGAAATAGGTGTTCTAGAGTAATAAACAAATGAAGTGACGTGCTGAGTGACGGATGAGAGCAGATATAATAATCATATAGTTTGAAGCTGCAGACAGAAACATCAGACTCAGGACAGAAACACACGACCTCTAAAGTAAGCACAACTCACATCTTCATTCTTTAACTAGAATTAGACTTTGAGATGTTAATATTATCTGAATTGCTGTGAATCCTATTACGCTGCTAAGATGCCTTTTTAAAAATTATTCTTGTTTGCTTGTTTGTTTCTTCCTCAGAAATGGAGCAAACTCTATATTTAATTCTTCTTCTCATTGGTGAGTGTTTGTGGTTTTATTCATGGTTATTCGAGTTTCATTAGGTTGCTTATGAAAAGAACAATTAAAGCAAAGCCTACTCCTATTCACAGATATCTGTCCGTGATTGATTGATGTTCAGCTTCTTCATCAGTATCACTTTATAAATGAGGAGAAGACCTGGACTGAAGCTCAGAGATACTGCAGAGAGAAATACACAGATCTGGCCACCGTTGACAACATGAACGACATGAACGAGCTGAACAAGTATGACTAGACGGGTTGGATGGTGCAGAAGATGAGGTGGTGATAAATGGCAGCTGGTCTTCAGGTGAAAACCTGCGCGCCTATCTTGAACATGGCGGTTGGCCACAACCAGAAAATAACCCTTGTTCTATTGTATGAGAAAGGGAACATGGCATGTTGTGGGATGTGCTACGTCCTCTGAATTCATCGACAATTTCATACCATGAAAAAGTGGTGTATATCTTTCATACATGCACAACAAACATTCATTTAGAAACATGATTTGGAATCATATTTAAGTATTTAAACCAACCTGGAGTCCACTGCCCTGTAAGTTTATATCCACCTGCGTCAGCTCGTGGTTTTCAAGTGACCGAAGAGACTTTGTATGGGTGCGAAGGAACTCTGCAGGACAGCGCACTCTCGCAGAACCGAAGCTGGGCCCAAGTTTTTTTTCTGACACAATACTAAATGCTTCTACTTTTTAATGTGGTCATAAATATAAACAACTTAAAGTCAGTTTCTGTAGAGACAAACTGGAAAAAAAGTATTTCATTGAACGCATGTTGATCTTTTGTTGTCTCATGGGATAACTGTGGAAAGCTGTCATTCGAGAGCATAGGTTTTGTTCTTGTTGTTGTTCTTCTTCCAGCAATATTTATAAATTATGAATTCAAAAATATCAATCCATTGTCTAGGGAATTAATTAATGAAAAACATGAAATGAGATTAATTAATTGGATCAAATTTAACAGACATATAGTAGAGGCCAAAATTGATGTCTGACCTAGGAAAATTGACGAACCTTTATTCAAACATTATTAAAACTGTATTAAAGATTTTATTAGCATATTGCATTGTTGTGATTGAAGTCAATAGTTAATTTGTGATAATACAATGAAACTGTGTGGGCATCATTTCCTGGTCAGGGTGTCATACAAAGTAATTCTGAACACATACAAAAACAAGAGAGAACAAACACAGTATTACTAACTGATTATGTTGTGTTTTCCTGTGAGCTATAATTATTTTATCAGAGAAATATCTTAACCAGTTTGAGTGTTTTGTTCTTCTGTCATATTTAAAATAGTTGGTTTAATCAAACATGTAAGGTCATTAAAAACTAACAGCACCTCCGGACATCATTTTTGGACATACTGCATGACAGTCTGCTCCTGGGATACTTATTCTCAGAAATGAGCTTTTTTTAAGTACCGGTAGATGTTTGAAACAAATAAAACATTTTTGACATGGACTTGTGATCATTAGATACAGAGTCTGTGATAAACCATCTGAACACCTTGAGCTGCGCGATACATTCAGCTTTCAGTATCTCAACACAAACCCTTAAATAAGTGAGCTTACATGGGACACAATGTCAATAACGATTTAAGAGAAAGAAATCAGGCTATAGGAGCAAGATGACCTCTAGCAATAGTATTCATTTCAACAATAATATATATATATATATATATATATATAAAATTACTCTAGAATACAACATTTTGTAATGGACTATTTACCACATGTTTCTAAGGACGAGCAGAACATCATTGTTTCTCTCATAAAGCTCTTTGTGTCTGAATCCAGTATTTTAGAGAAACGTGTAAGGAATTGTAGTGGAGAAATAGAAAGTGGCAATAAAATGATAAAGGAAATTCACAAATGTTACTTAATATTATATCAGCAAAATGTATTGTGTTTGAATGTAATGTGTTTCTGTTGTTTAGACTGATGCTCCTGTTCACATCCAAACCATAAAGCAGCATAAGAATAATGAACAAACTGATTCATGAATCTTTGTCCATTTGTTTTTCTTTAAGCGAACACAGGACTCGTCTTTGTCAATCAGCTGAAGAACTGGAGAGACGCTCAGAGTTACTGCAGACAGAATCACATTGATCTGGTCAGTGTGAGAAACCAGAATGAGAATCAACAGGTTAAGAAGATCATTAGTGATAATCACTCATCTGGATCATGTGTCTGGATCGGTCTGTTCAGAGACTCATGGCAGTGGTCAGATCAGAGTAACACTTCATTCAGATACTGGAAGTCTGGTGAACCTAATAATATTGGAGGTAATGAAGACTGTGCAGCTGTTGAACAGAACGCTTTGGGACAATGGATTGACATCTCTTGCAATGACCAGTTTCCTTTTGTGTGTCATGAAGGTGAGTAGATCCTCACAAAACACACACAATCCATCCATCACCTCCAGATCTCTTAAAGTTCACGCTACACGTCTGACATGACAAACTCATCCACAGTGTTTGTTCTGCATGTTGTTTTTGATCAGTCTCTCTCTAGTTTCTGCTTGTGGTTTGTTTGGTTTCCAGATAAACTGATTGTGATCAGAGAGAATCTGACGTGGTCTGAAGCTCTGAGATACTGCAGACAGAATCATGTGGATCTGGTCTCGGTTCATTCAGAAGACATGCAGCATGAGGTGATGAACGTGGTTAAACGGGCGTCTACTGCGGCGGTGTGGTTGGGTTTACGTCACTCCTGCACTGTGGGCATCTGGTTCTGGGTGAGTGGAGAGACCGTGTGCTATCAGAACTGGGCTCCAGGGAACGGCACATCAGAGGAGGACTGTGAACACACAGTGAGATCTGGAGCAGTTCAGTCTGGAGGAGATCAGCGCTGGATCAGCCGTCCTGAAACTCACAAACTCAACTTCATCTGCAGCAGATATTAAGAGTGAAAGATACACAGACCTTTCATGTAAGAAAACAAGTGCTTGTGTGCTCACTTCCTTTAACTTCATTTTCATTTGTCACTTTAAATAACAATATTACATATAATAACTTCAGCCTCAGCAGGCAGCCATAACTGAGAGAGAAAAAGGCAGAAATATTTTGCTCAGATGTTTGTTAATATAGTTATTGTAAACTGATAGTAAACTGTTATTGAGCTGTAAATTGTCTGATTTGTTCTGTTGAGGGTCTGTTTATCTTCAGGTGGATGGATTTCTGTTGAAGCATCAGTGTGATTTCTGTGGGTTTGTTTGCTTCATTTTTAAGAGCCAATGGCAAGAATGGATGTTAATGTATATTTTGCTTTTATAAACTTTTTTTTTATTTACTAACCCCAGAGTTATGAGATATTAATCTAGGTAATTGAATTTTGTGGGATCAAAAGACATCATATGTACTCATTATTAGATATACATTTATACCGTGTTCCTTCTATTTTATTATGAGATAATTCATGTAACTGACGAGTATGATATGAGTTTTCAAAATTCCTTATTTGTGTTTTAAGGATTTCAGTTTTTTGTTGCAGCTGCTTCTCTCTCTTATATTGAGTTTCATTAATTCATCATGTCTTTAGATTAGAAATGACAGGTTGAATGTACCTCTGCTAAATGAAATATTGTTTATTCTTTAAGGAGTGAAGGTTGGGTGTAAAATAGCTACAATATTTGTGTGCTAAACATAAAAGAACATGCCAACAACAGCATCTCAAATAAACTCCTGAACAACCTGCAATCTCGTCTCTTGACTGTTTCCCAACATCAGAATGATCACTAAATTATAAAATCCAACATGGTTTAAATCATAATTCAGACAGATTAAGTACACATAAACTGATTCCCAATTCAGATGCTGCATTCTTTAAAGGCTTCATTTAAAGACCGAACGCATCACAGCAGCGTAATGAAGGCTTTCATTGCAGGCAGGGACCACTTTCACTTTTAGGGGGCACACTTTTAAAATTAATTTTTAACCTACTTTCAGTATTATTCATTCAATCATTTTTCACCATGTCATGTATCACTGCAATCTCTAGACGTAAGCTATAACAATTTAAACTCTTTCATTTATCTGACAAATAATTTTGTATTGTAGTGTCAGGGGCGTCATGCACTCATTACTTTTGTGGGGGCACGAGTGGGAGGAGTGTGGGGGGCTCGTCATGCCACAGCAGTCACCATAGCACTGTATAACTGATATAGGTTTATGTTTTATTTTTATTTTTTCCTTTTTATTCGAAATAATCCCAAACGTGTGAACTATATCATGAAATATCTCGATTCTCAAATATGTGTAAGTAAATGCATTTTGCACCTTCATAGATTATGTTGATCTGTAGGCTAATGGGCGATGGGCAAAGTAGCCTAATAGTGTAATCTATTAAATACGCATAAAAACCCGTCTTTTTTACTTAGGTACCAGACATGGGTGTCATGCCATAAAATATTTTTAATAAAACTGACTTGTATTTAATGTGAATTTAATAAAAACATTGTACGTTACTAATTATAACACTTTCATGGTACAGAAAGAGAGGAAAGAACATGTACATAATCAAAAATCACTCAAGCTGTTTCCATTGTGAAATGAATATATTACTTACATTCGTACGCACATCTGCACTTTGTTATTTCTGATGAGAAAATTTGCCAGAGTGCAGAAATCAGTCAGCGAGCGCACGCACTGAACAAAACACGGGCTTTTCAGAGATGACTCATCTGAATGCCTCTGATTGGCCACTGCATTCATAAGCTCAACAGAATCACGTGTGATTGGTTATAATGCGCAGCGCTGTAAAAAACGCCCTCTGGCTCTGCACCAGTCAGAGAACACAGATCTGAATTTAGCAGCTGGTGATGTTTGACTTTTTTCCATTACTGCCACCCACAGGACAAACTGTGCATTGCACCCAACATTGTTCGGCGTCATACTTTTAGGAAATGTTGCTATGAGTTTGATTGCATCATATAATAATTGCTGTTAATAGTGTTCATCGTCTGTTTGATTACATTTTTAATTGATTGTTCCGTACATTTCTGCCATATGTACATTAACTTGACATAGTCACCACTGATAAGCTACCACTAAATATTGTAGAAACTTAATTTGCTGTAAAGTTGCTTTGCAGCGATTTGTATTGTGAAAAGCGCTATACAAATAAACTTGAAATTGAATTGATACGATTCCAACTTGCTGACACGAAGGAACTGGCCCCCTTCTTATATTTTGAACCCTACTAATGTGACCCAGAGTTTTATCCTTAATGACATTATTTTTTTATCTCTTGAATATGTTGTTAATTTCTTTATTTTATGTGCAAAAAGTTTCATCCACAAGCAAAAGTGCCTTAAAAGTGCACAGCTAACCTACTGAGAGAGGTAATCTGACTATACATATACTATAAATAGTTGGCTATACATACACATAATCTGAGAGAAACTGTACAAGAACTTTACATAAATACTGAACTTGAGATTGTGCAAAAGATTGTGTCTGGTTTCAGGAGGTAGGGGTTGTGGACGAGGTTTCAGAGGGGGGCAGGGAGATACGGGGGAAAAGCTGTTGAGCAGTCTGACAGAGCGAGCTTTGATACTCCGGTACCTTCTACCTGATGGCAGGAGCTGGAAGACACTGTGGGAGGGATGAGTGGCGTCCTTCACGATAACTGGTAGCTTTGCTGGAGCACCGTGCAAGGAAACTGTCCGGGGCAGAGGGGAGAGGAACACCGATGATCTTTGTGACTGTGTTCACTGTTGCTGTAGAGTCTTGCTGTCAGTAGCACTGCACTTCCCATACCAGACAGAGAAGTTCTGTTTTTGATCGTTCATCATTTAAGATACAACCATCTTTCCCTGATTTTGTATGTAAATATAAGTTCTTCAATTTATAGTTTTCAGTGGCGTGATTGGCTTGAAGACCTGGCGGGCAAAACATCCATAGAAATGCAGCATAAGCCTGTCAATTTTCCATCTGTTTCCAATAAACAAATATTTAGATCATCTCTGAAAAAGATAAAACAAAGATATGTGAACAAAATGCAAGTTTTGGCCATTTGGGATACATACAAAACACCCGCCTCAATATCTCAGTTCAAAACAGCAGGAAATTCTAAAACGTTTAAAGTGAAAACACTTAAAGTGGCTTTAAAACAGTGATATTAAAGATCAAATGCACTACACGCCTTTTTAACGATGCATACTTTATACAGGCAAGCAAGAAAGATATGAGCGACAGGTGCACTAACACCTGATAGCATCAGTAACTCAACAACCCTTGCTAGCACAGTTTTGGGCGGGAACAGAAAACCCTCTGTAGAACCGCCTTTGTGAACTTTGAAGGATGCAGCCCCTGAATTGGGACACAGTTATATTGTAACTTTCCTGTTGTTGCAATAAAACAGATGAATAAGACTGAAATACAACAACATTCACTGTTTATCTGCTGTTTTACGTCAAAGATGTAAATATAGTTCAGCCTGAAGGCCTAAATGTGGTGAGGACATAAGCAAATTAATGAGGATGTGTTTATATGCAAACGTGTTTGTGTTTTCTTAAAAATAAAGCATACAATAAACAGCAGGAGTACGAAACAAACAAAATAAGAATTTTCACAAAGAAATGAATTCTAATATAAGTATAATTTTATAATAATTTTAATTTCAGCATTCCAGCCAATCACAATCAAGTATTAAGACAGAGAAAAGACACATTTATGCCGAAAACAAAAGCAGCAGAAGATGATGTTATCTAACAGCAAGAAGAAGAAGGAGAAGGAGAGGGGAAAAAAACAGAATCGTCTTCATCTTGTATTTTTTTCTTCCAAATCCTCCTCTCAATAAATACGCTCTCTTTAATAGTCAAAATCAGTGGTGTAGTGCAGGGTATGCACAGGTAGGCCTATACCCACTTCTTTATCAGTCAGCATTGTGTATACCCACTTCATTCAAAGGGCATTCATCCTTTGCTGGGATGGGGGAATAAATGAAGAGTATAGCCACTTCTCAAGGAACCACTAAACCACCGGTCCAAATCACTCCTTCATCTCACACACGCTTCTTTCTCTTTGTCTGAAGCTCCTCTAACAGAGGGGTTTTTAAGGCTCTCAGTAACCAGTATCACTTGTCTTCACTAATGAACTCAACCCTCATCAATCAGCTCATTAGTGGGGTGTTCGTTTCAACACCGCATTAAAAAGTGGCTCAACAGAGAAATATACATCTCAAATTGAACATGGATTTAACTCAAATTATGCAGTCCACCAATAACATGAAATCAACTGGTTAGTTGTGAATGTTAGAAAGCACATTATGAATGTTTTTATGTTTATAATTGTCTTATAATTAAGGTCCATATTCATATTGACTCAAACTGACTGACACAGACATCAATATGCAAATTAGTACACCAGTATAAAGGAAGTGAATATGAAATAGGGGTTTTAGAGTAATAAACAAATGAAGTGACGTGCTGAGTGACGGATGAGAGCAGATATAATAATCATATAGTTTGAAGCTGCAGACAGAAACATCAGACTCAGGACAGAAACACACGACCTCGAAAGTAAGAACAACTCACATCTTCATTCTTTAACCATAAACCATGAATCCTGTTACACTGATAAGATGCTTTTTAAAATATCATGTTTTACTCCAAGATGAATAAGAGAGTCTTTCTTCCTCAGAAATGGAGCAAGCTCTATATTTCATTCTTCTTCTCATTGGTGAGTGTTTGTGGTTTTATTCATGGTTTCTAGTTTCATTAGGTCTGTTATGAAAAGCATTAAAGCAAAGCCTCTCTTTCACAGCTCTCTGCTCCGTATCTGAATGTGTTCAGCGTCAGTATCACTTTATAAATGAGAGGAAGAACTGGACTGAAGCTCAGAGATACTGCAGAGAGAATTACACAGATCTGGCCACCGTTGACAACATGAACGACATGAACGAGCTGAAGAAGAGTGTGAATGATGGAGGTGTTGAGTATATCTGGATTGGGCTGCAGAAGACGGGTCGTGATGAATGGCAGTGGTCTTCAGGTGAACCTGCGCTCTATCTGAACTGGGGAGATAAACAACCTGAAAACAGAGATTATTGTGCTATGATGTCTAAAGGACAATGGCATGATTTGCCATGTAGTGATAACCGGCATTTCATCTGCAACAACAGTGAGTGCAGCTGTTTAAAATTAATTTATAGAAATTCAACAGCCATTCATTTATAGATGTGCATATATCAAATGTTAATGCAATACTGACCCTTATTTTAGTTTGATTATGAATATAGAAGTGACTGTTCATTTGTTACACATTCATTGTTAATACAATTTCTGTATAGACACAATATTTTCCAGAGAATAAAAGACTTCACACTATGGGGCAATTTGTCACAATAGGAACCTGTAGTTAAAGTGACTACAGAGGAAAACAATCACAGAGAGAAAGAGAGATTGATATGGAACTAGTTATTAATAATCATAATCATCATAACTGTAATGTTCATAAGAAATATATACAGCAGTGACTAGAGGTGATCGAGTTTATTTCAGTCTTCAGTATCTCAACACAAACCTGTAATAGCTTAGTTTTACTCGTACATGAACTCAAGTCTAGTTCATGATAGTCCATTAAAACAATTAATTTATTAACTCTTAATTTATAAATGAGTAATCTACAGTCCAAGTAAATGCTTCTATGGATTAGTTAATAACATATTTAGCTGCAGTGTATCATCTTCCTCTGTTTGGCGTTTCTCTTTGTGTCTGAATCAAGTATTCATAATGGATCAATAGAGAGAGCTTTAAAATCATCACAATGTTCTCCAGTGTTACT
>JADLZN010002456.1:0-22263 GCA_018155175.1 Sinocyclocheilus anophthalmus | reverse complement strand
CAGCAATTCCGTTTCAATCAGAAACTCATGTAATTTGTGCACAAGAATGCTATTAACTAAACGCTAACACATAACTAGTCTAAACAAACATACAATCACTCATACATTTGGAAAGAGCAAATGAGACTTGATGGATGAAACCATCAGGAAAACCAGAGAATGAAGCTATGAAAAGAGTCCGTTAACCACCTGAGTAAAACCATCAGTTCCGTTTATAACAGGGGTCTATAGCTTATACTAAACCTCTGTTTCGATTAGTTAAATGTACGATACTTGCATTTGCCTTGGTCGTTGACGAGTGTCCAGATGCAGTCTCGGATGAAATTCTTGATGGTTTCAAGGTTTTGGACTTGTGCTCACGTTCTTCTGGGTTTGAAGAGTGATGAATTCCAAAGATGTTCTGACTTGATGGTGATTGGGAGTTTCTTCCCAGTGGAAAGTGAAAAAGAGAGCTAAGAGACATCAGCTGAGATCCTAGGATTTGTGGTGAATGGAAAGTCAAGGCAGAGGCCTGGCACGAACTTAGGGTGTCCTTAGAAGACTAGCTCAGCATCCCCATCTTCTCAGAATCTATCAGAACTGCAGACTGAAGGCGGGTCGCTGATGTGAGGCAGAGGTGGGACCAAGTCATTGTTTTGCAAGTCACAAGTAAGTCTCGAGTCAAGACAGACAAGTCCAAGTCAAGTCCCGAGTCAAGACAGACAAGTCCAAGTCAAGTCCCGAGTCAAGACAGACAAGTCCAAGTCGAGTTGCAAGTCCTCAGCTTTAAGATTCAAGTCTTAAACAAGTCATTAGTGCTTTTTGCCCAAATTAGTGTCTCAGTATTAATTACCATATCAAATTCATAGTAATTTATATCAGGAAGGCATGTAGAATATGTTTGATATAGTTCAATTTCATATGAGATGGGTGCCCTTAGTAAAACTACTCAAGTTCAATTTAGGGATTGTGTCAAAATAGGATAAGCAGTGAAAAAAACTATTTTATTAGTAACAGAATAGCAAAGACAACATAATTTCATAGAAATAACAGCTGCAACATACTTTGCATGTGTGCATAAGAATATATGCTTCTAGGTGTTATATCTAAGCCAATGAGCCATTATCTGGAACCTCAATGAAACAGATCTAAAAATATGTGAGCGGAAACGCAGAAAAAACTGCTTTGAAAGAACTAGAAGAAATAACTGCAAGCATACTTTGCAAGTGAGAGGAAACATGCAATATGGATGCAGACAAACTCATGAAGACAATCATTCAAAAATGCTGTGCTACCATCCTTTATAACTAAGAGCAACAAAGACAAAAATAATTTAATAGAAAAAAAATGTTGTATGTTAAATATTAAGTTTATAATATGTATAGTTGATCGCTAAATTTAGGGGCTATGTGCACTATAGGCCTACAGACCGATTTACAACACGTGAATTCATTAATTTATCCTGAAAGAAATGGAAGTGACATGAGTGCCTGCAAGAGGGAGAAAAATTGAGTAGACTATATTTTATAGTTATATACTGACAAAATTATAAACGCAGCACTTTTGTTTTTGCCCCTATTTTTCATGAGTTCAAAGATCTAAGACTTTTTCTATGTAAACAAAAGGCCCATTTCTCTCAAATATTGTTCACAAATCTGTCTAAAATCTGTGTTAGTGAGCACTTCTCCATTGCCGAGATAATCCATCCACCTCCCAGGTGTGGAATATCAAGATGCTGATTAGACAGCATGATTATTGCACAGGTGTGCCTTAGGCTGGCCACATTAAAAGGCCACTCTAAAATGTACAGTTTTATCACACAGCACAATGCCACAGATGTCGCAAGTTTTGAGGGAGCGTGCAATTGGCATGCTGACTGCAGGAATGTCCACCACAGCTGTTGCCCATGAATTGAATGTTAATTTATCTACCATAAGCAGAGGCGGGACAAAGTCAACAACTCCATTACTTGAGTCAAAGTATACGCTGCTGGTCAAATATTACTCCATTACAAGTGAAAGTTGTAAAGACATATTTTTACTTGAGTAAAAGTACAGAAGTATTTGCTTTTAAAAGTACTTAAGTACCAAAAGTAAATTTCCTTTTTTATGTCAATGCACTTGCACAAAAATGTTTTATTATTGTTGTATGTAATACTTGAAATAACTCTGAAGCAACTTACAATACATTACACCTACTGAATACACTGACTAGCTTGTAGTATCTTTGGAATAAAGAGCTTTTAGAATGTTAAAAACCTATGGGGGAAAAAATATATATTTAACACCCCTACCCAACCCAACAAAAGCAGGATGGTAGTGATCTAACACAGCCTCTGGACCATTATGTTGTAGCCATTAATCCACATTTGACACAGAGTTGACAGTGAAATTGCTGTAAATACAGACTGATAAGGAAGAAAATAAAAAAATCAAATCTGCTTTAAAACCCAGCAACACAACTGTAGCTGTATAACTTTACAACAGCAACACTACTTTAACAAAAAAGCAAAAAAAAAAAGCCTAATTTGACATCAAAACAACATTTTTTTAGATGCTGTCTAATCGCTCTCGCTGTACTTTGATGTCACACACAGAACAGTCTGTGCAGTGCTGCTTCAGTCAAACACCTTTTGTGTTTTATTAGGAGACGCATAACAGTTCTTCTGTGGCTTTATAGGTAATATTTTCACTTACACAATTTAGCAAAATCAGTGACAATATTGACAATATTGTGTCTAATATATACCAAAATACTAACTTATTATTATTTAGTTGTTGTAAATAAATATCACATTTGCAGCTGGTCAGTGTTCAAAAAATGCTGGGAAATCACTTCATGTAGCCCCAAGAGTGATTACTGATAAACTGTCTGAAAAAAAGAAAGTCATGTTTTAGAGAAGAAAAAAAAATCACCCACTGATTTTCAAAGCTACTACAGAGTAACGACTTTCTACTTCGAGGACCTTCATAGAAATGTAGTGGAGTGAAAAGTACAATATTTGTCTTTCAAATGTAGTGAAGTTAAAGTCATAAGTTTCCAGAAAAAATTATACTCAAGTAAAGTACAGATACTCAAAAAGTGTACTTAGTTACTGTCCGCCTCTGACCATAAGCCATCTCCAAAGGTGTTTCAGAGAATTTGGCAGTACATCCAACTCACAACTGCAGATCACGTGTAACCACACCAGCCCAGGACCTCCACATCCAGCATCTTCACCTCCAAGATCTTCTGAGACCAGCCACCCGGACAGCTGCTGCAACAATCGGTTTGCATAACCAAAGAATTTCTGCACAAACTGTCAGAAACCGTCTCAGGGAAGCTCATCTGACTGCAGTTCGTCGTCGTAACCGACTTGAGTGGGCAAATGCTCACATTCGATGGCATCTGGCACTTTGGAGAGGTGTTCTCTTCACAGATGAATCCCGGTTTTCACTGTACAGGGCAGATGGCAGACGGCATGTATGGCGTCGTGTGGGTGAGCGGTTTGCTGATGTCAACGTTGTGGATCGATTGGCCCATGGTGGCGGTGGGGTTATGATATGGACAACGAACAAGGTGCCTTTTATGATGGCCATTTTGAATGCACAGAGTGAGACCCTGACGAGATCCTGAGGCCCATTGTTGTGCCATTCATCCACGACCATCACCTCATGTTGCAGCAAGCTACTGTTATAAGCATGAGCCCCGTCAGACTGGTCGTTCGACAATATATAGTGATATTTTCAATGTTACTCAGAAGACAGGATACCGGTTTAACTCATTCGAAATACTAATGCTAAATGTTACACTGTCAGATATGCAAAATAAAACTATCCTATCTCTTGCTCTGGCTACTGTGTATAGACCACCAGGGCCATATACAGATTTCCTAAAAGAATTAGCAGATTACCTCTCAGACCTATTGGTTACTGTTGATAAAGCGCTAATTGTCTGCGATTTTAACATTCACGTTGATAATACAAATGATGCATTAGGACTTGCGTTTACTGACCAAATAAACTCTTTTGGAGTCAAGCAAAAATTTCACCGGGCCCACTCTTTGTTTTAATTATACGCTAGATTTAATTATACCGCATGGAATTGATCTTACAGATATAGATATCGTACCTCAAAGCGAAGATGTTACTGACCATTTCCTTGTATCATACATGCTGCGTATTACTGATATTAACTAAATGGCTCCGCGTTATCATCCGGGCAGAAATATTGTTCCAGCCACCAAAGAAAGATTCACAAATAACCTGCCTGATTTAACTCAACTGCTCTGTGTACCAATAAGTACACATGAACTAGACGAAATGACTAGCAACATGGGCACTATCTTCTCTAATACATTAGAAGCCGTTGCCCCCATCAAATTGAAAAAGGTTAGAGAAAAACTTACTGTGCCATGGTACAACAGTAATACCTATTCTTTCAAGAAAGAAACTCGTAGTCTTGAGAGCAAATGGAGAAAAACTAACTTTGAAGTTTTTAGATTTGCGTGGAAAAACAGTATGTCCAGCTTTAGACAGGCTCTAAAAGCTGCCAGGGCGGAGCATATCCACAGATTCATAGAAAATAACCAAAACAATCCACTTTTTTTTTTATTTAGCACAGTGGCTAGATTAACAATAACCAGACGCCACCCGATCTAAAAATTCCCTCACAGTTTAATAGTAATGAATATGAATTTCTTCACTGATAAAATAGATAACATCAGAATTTTTTACAATCAAAGGTAGATTTCACAGCGATTGCTTCATTCATCACACCCAAAGAAAAATTGCAGTGTTTTACAACTATAGGACAGGAAGAGCTAAAATAAACTTATCACTGCATCTAAACAAACAACATGCCTGTTAGATCCTATACCCACTAAATTACTGAAAGACTTGTTAACTGTAGCAGAAGAACCGCTTCTTTTTCCCCCCCCCAAATATTATTAACTTGTCGTTGTATTTAGGTCATGTCCCAAAACCATTCAACCTGGCGGTTATTAAGCCTCTTATTAAAAAAAAAAACTGGATCCTAGTGATCTGGCAAATTACAGACCCATCTCAAAACTTCCTTTTATGTCTAAAATTTTAGAAAAAAGTTGTGTCTGCTCAATTGTGCTCCTTCCTGCAAAAAAATTATCTCTATGAAGAATTTCAGTCAAGTTTCAGGCCCCACCATAGCACAGAAACTGAACTTATTAAAATTACAAATGACTTGCTTCTTACATCAGACCAAGGCTGTGTCTCATTGATAGTTTTACTTGATCTTAGTGCTGCAATCGATACTATAGATCATGACATACTCAAAGATCGATTACAAAACTATACAGGTATCCAAGGGCAGGCTTTAAGCTGGTTTAGATCCTACCTGTCCGATCGCTACACCTTGTTCATTTAAATGGGGAGTCATCTCAATTATCACCAGTAAAATATGGAGTGCCACAAGGATCTGTCCTAGGTCCTCTGCTATTTTCGATATACATGTTGCCCCTTGGTAATATTATAAAAAAATACGGGATTAGTTTCCACTGTTATGCCGATGATACTCAACTATATATCTCAACAAGACCAGATGAAACTTATAAATTATCTAAGCTAACAGAGTGTGTTAAAAATGTAAAAGATTGGATGACCAATAATTTTCTCCTATTAAAGTCGGATAAGAAAGAGATATTACTTATTCGACCAAAAGACAGTACACAGAATCTCAATTCTACTTTAGAATTACAATTTGCAACTAGACGGATGTACTGTTACTTCCTCTACAGTCAAAAATCTGGGTGTTATATTAGATAGCAACTTGTCTTTTGAAAATCATATTTCCCATGTTACAAAAACAGCATTCTTCCATCTTAGAAACATTGCCAAGTTACGAAACATGATACCTGTTTCTGATGCAGAAAAGCTAGTTCATGCATTCATGACCTCTAGACTGGACTATTGTAATGCACTGCTAGGTGGTTGTCCTGCATCTTCAATAAACAAACAGGTAGTCCAAAATGCAGCGGCTAGAGTCCTTACCAGGTCAAGAAAATATGATAATTTTACCCCAATTTACAGTCTCTGCACTGGCTACCTATTAAGTTCCGTATCAGTTACAAATTATTATTACTTGCCTATAAGGCCCTTAACGGGTTAGCTCCTGCGTACCTAACTAGTCTTCTACCACGCTACAGTCCATCACGCTCCCTAAGGTTGCACAACTCTGGACTTTTGGTAGTACCTAGGGATAGCAAAATCCACTAAAGGTGGTAGAGCTTTTTCGCATTTGGCTCCCAAACTCTGGAATAGCCTTCCTGATAACATTCGGGGTTCAGACACACTCTCTCTGTTTAAACCTAGATTAAAGACACATCTCTTTGGCCAAGCATTCAAATAATGCATCTCAAAATCTTGTACTGCAGTTATATCTGATCAAATGCACATTATTATTCTTTAGTTTGGGTTAAACAAATAAATTTTGCTTGGTTGGAACAGCAGCTACGCTAATTATGTCTCTATTTGTTTCTCTGTTTTTGACATCCCGTGGTAACTAGGATTACACAAGCTTCAGTCTGGATCCAGAACACCTGAGAAGAGATGATGCCAACCCCTCAGAGGACCTCAGATGATGCCAAACCTGAAACAACAGACAGAACTACCACATTTTGCTAGAAGTTTGATTGCATCATATAATAATTGCTGTTAATAGGGTTCATCGTCTGTTTTATTACGTCTTGATTACGCATTTTCCGTAACATGTCTAGCCATTATGTACCTTAACTACAGTCAACAATCTAAGCTACCACTAAATATTGTGAAAAACTAATTTGCTGTAAAAGTTGCTTTGCAATGATTTGTATCGTGAAAAGCGCTGTACAAAAGAACTGGACTGTGGACTCCTCTGGAGTGACGTGAGCCAATGAGGAATGGTACCTTTGGAGGGAGATTTTACGACTCTTTGTCTCAAAGCATGGTATTTTGCATATGTATTTTGATTGGGTGTTGATGCAAAAACTACTAAAGATTCTCAGAACACTAATATATTGGATATGTGTGCTCATTCAAATAAAGGTTTTCCTATGAATTAATTAGAGAAGAGTCCATTTTTATGGGCATTGTTTTTCCTATGGTTGAAAGATGGTGAGAGGGAGAACGCTCCCTTCTCCCCCCCCCCCCCCCCCCCCCACCATCTTCAAGGCTAAAGTTATCTGATTGGCGAGTGGCCTGATTGCCATGGTAACCAGAGGCCTGGGATCGTTCCCAGAAATGTTGATTGGGTGAGGGGTCTGTCTGTGATTATTTGTTAATCTAATGAATAATTGATTTGTTAAATCTAATGAACTAATGTGTGTCTGATTGGTCCAAATGCTACACCCCTTACAGGAGGTGAGTAAAAGCAAAGAAGGTGCTCTTCTTTAATAAGTGGCTGAGAAGACCAGCAAGCCCCTTTGATGCAGTACCTGAAAAGTTTAAGCAAAAAGCATGTTGTCCTTACCCAGATGACGTTGTTAGCATTTGAATAACAACCTTTAGTAGCAAAATGTACATACTCTGCATTAAGTAACAGCATGTTACTGATACACTAGAAAGCTTTAAGCAACAAGCATGTTGCTGAGTTAAACAGTGTGTTGGCAATAATTGTTGGATGAGCTTCAATAAACTGCATTTCCAATAATAGATGAGCCTTAAGCAGCAAGCATGTTTCATAAATCAGATAGCCTTAAACAACAGCTCTAAAAACAAACCTCTGCTGTGGTAAGTTTAACTGGGTACCAGTGTGTCGAAATACAACCAATAAGCCTAAAGCAACAAGCATGTCTAGCAACAAACGTGTTACTGAACAATTGGCCTTAAACAAAGAGCAATAGCATATTTGCCAACATAGCATTGGACAATGAGAATAAAAGAAGAGCCTTAGCTTAGCTTCGTGAAGACATTCAGAGATGAATAAATAGTGAAATACAGCCAGCTGTTCTTGATATCTTACTCCTTCCAGCAGGGAAGGCAGGTCTTGTGTAAACTCTTGTTGATGCAGTCACATTAGCACAACTTCAGTGATGATTTGCAGGCAAAGAGTCCATGTTGATGATATGTCGCTGCAAGAAGCAGTGCTCTACAACAGTGAAAGGAGTGAAATTATTTCCTTATGAAATTAACTCTTCATGAAGCCAATACTCTGGAACTCACACAATACAGACGCTATGCATTTAAACAATAAAACTTATCTGGAGAAGAAATCCTCAAAGAGAGCAAACAACACCTCTCTCCTTGCTCATTACGACCCCCTTCTCCCCCTGCCCTCTCTGCCTCTACCTCTTTTCCCCCAAAATGGTTCACTCAAAGTTCATTAAGAATATGCATATCCCACATATCATGTATATTGTAAACCTGTTGTTTTTCCCCTTCATGTTTGGTATCATTTTAAAGGTCTTTGTGCAATATGTAAATTGGTTTCAATTTCACAGTAGTCACTTATATTATGAGAAATATTGAAAACTTTTGTAGAATTCTGTTCTGCTGCTGAGGGGTGTGTCCTCCTCAGGGTCTGTGAGAGTGTTTATCTATCTCCAGCCAGGTGCGACCCTGGAGCACAAGAACCTAAAAAAACAAAAGGTCTTTTATGTTTTTACAATTGATTGAAAGATTTCTTTGTTTTTGTTCTGGTAGTATTTAAGGGAAAGTTGAAAAACACCCATGCAGTGTGTGAGAGTCTATGGAGCTCTGCACCAGAACTCTCAGCTGCTGTGTGTCTCTCTGCTGTCAGGTATGATTCAAAAATGTAATTGTGTTAAACACATTGTGCCCATAGAGCACACTGTATAGTTGTTTGTGCTACTACATGTGCACATAAACTAGTTAAGATTATTCTTTAAAAACACATGATTACTTTGCTGTAAGTGTTCTTTGAAATACTTAGGTAAAAGGTTGTTGATGCTATGCATTTTAGACCGTGTGTCTTGTGTTAAATTAAGATAACTGTTACATGTGTGACTATGTAAAATTTGTTTGTCTCCTGCATGGAACACTTGGCTATTTTCCATATAGCTACAGTAAACCATGTACCGGAGCAGGGTTGCCACGCGGATACAATATGTTTCACAATTGCATTATCCTTTGACTTCTAATTATTTAATTGGCATGATACAATTTTACATGACTAATAATAAATTGTTATATTTGATTTATTCGGAAATCTTCTGAAATAATTTTTTAAGTAGATTACTGTGTAGTCTAACATTTCCACAAATCTGCATCCAGGACAGATCATACTTAAGTACCAATGAGCAGGGCAGGGGCTCTCCATTAGGGATCTTATGATTTCTGTCTGTCACCTGGCTTAACAAGTTACAGTTTTCGTGATTATAGGAAAAATACACTTTTTGTTATTTGCTAGCAGGGTGCGGCACTTAAAGGTATTACAATCACCCTGTATCCTCTAAGTAAGTTCAGAAATGGCGAGTTTGTGTTTGTGTAAATTTCTAAGCGATGGTATGAATGAATAATTGAAAGTATGGGTTCCCTTTCATGGGAACTTCAAACTGTACTCTAGGGGTCGCTATGGGGAACGCCTCGTCATGACCCGTGTCTGAAGCATACATTGAAAAAACACCAACTCGTTGGCTGGCGACAGCCATGACGTCACTACCGGTGCGACTACAGTATAAATAGACGCCGGGAGCACACATCATCCTCTTCTTCATCTTCAAGTGACTGTTTTGTTTGAAGCGTGCATTTCTGTGGTAAGAGCGATCTCTATTCATCTCATTATGGCGAGCACTAGCAAAGCGTTTAAGGATGTGTACATCCGCGTTGACTTTGTTTAACATCTGATGACACACACTATCTATGCGTTATTTGTTTGAGCAAAGAGCACGTACGCGATGCCTCCAAGGGGGCAATCGGTGTGCACTGTGAGCGTTTTTTCCAAGGGAAAAAGCTCCGCTCTCGTTTGTCTCTCTTTTTGAGGAAAAAGGGGCCGCTGTCTGCTTCCCGCGATTCAGGACCCACCGCTGCTGAGGCACGGAAGGGAATGAGCTCGTGGGGATCGCAGGTGGATCTGGCCGATGAGTTTGAAGAGGGGTTACCCTTTTGCGATCGTCGGCTGTGCACGAGAGTGTATTGTGAGCCGCTGGAGATGAGTTATTTCATTAAACCTTGTATGATTCAGGGGCCAGGCTCTGCTGGGATCAGCCCAGCAAAAGCAGGAAATGTCTGAGGAGGGCAAAGAAGCTGAGTCTGAGCCTTCCCAATCCTCCTGCCCTGCGTATGATGAGCTTTTGGAAATTATGGATCACGCCACGGCAAGGCTTTACTTGCCGTGAAGCGGGTGAAGAAAGTGACGTCACGAAATATCTCGATGAACGTTATTTTTTCTGGCCATAACCATCCAGCTCAGGTGAGCCTTACTTTCTTCCTGTTTTCCATACAGAGACTGAGAAGGAATGGAAGAGGCCGTTTTTTCCTTGACATCTCGCTCGGATGCTAGGGCATACACAGCAGCAACAGGTCGGGCTGTCGCTTCATTTCACACAATGGTGGTGCTCCAGGCATATCAGACTGACCTGCTGAAAGACCGGGATAGTGGCCTTCAAGAAGTCCGGGTCTGAGCCCGAACAAACCCAGGGGTCCTAGCCCGTCTCAGTTTTTGAGGATCGAGGAATGGACTACAGAAGGCTAGTGTCCGGGCTAGCATCTCCCCCACCCGCTGGGGTAGGGGTAGGAAGAATCGCGGGTCAAAGGAAGGTAAGTAAAAGACCTAAGGGATGTGAGCCAGACAGGGCGTCAGTGCTTTTGTCAGGATCAGAGTGATACCTCAGTATCTAATCATTTCCTTCAGGGGTCTTACATCTGCCCTCATCTTCACCTTCCTAAATTCCCCTGTAACCACAGTCTCTCCACCTGACCGAGGTTAGGTGAGAAATTCCCTGCATTATAGTCTCCTATACTGGACATATTAGGTTTGGTTTGTTCTATGGCTTCATAGTGACCACCTTACTGATGGTCCGGTCTAGAGGCTTCTTCGGACCGAGCTCCGACACGGGAACCATGGTGGGTGAGTACGATCCATTTCTAAATATATATATATATAAATTATATACGTGTGTATCTAATGAGATGGTTGGTTGTGTGTAAACCATTCTGTAGTTTCTTTGCAGTGTTTCCCGGGTCCTGTGTGTTTCTGTCCCTTTCTAGGTTAGGTCCTCGATGGGCATCCCCTCTGCTGGGTTCAGAAACCGGGTTCTCGACTTGCAGTGTTTATTTCACTCTTCGATATATGTCCAGACGGTAAGTAACCGGTTTTCGGCTTCTTACTTCCTGGATCATGCGGCCATAACATAGGCTTCTGCGGGAGCCTTCGTGATCATCAGGCCCCCGGCGCGTCTCTGCAAAGCATTTCCTAGACGTCCGGGCTGCGGTTACGCTTTCATACTACCCTGACTGGTCTACCATATCTGGGTCGCCCTGAGGGGCTTCCCGATCACCAGGATATCCCCTCTTGCTGAGGCATCGATCGGGAAGTATAGGTGGCATTTGCAAGAAACTTCGTGTAATGCTGTCTCAGGTAGTGCTCCCCTCACCTTAGAGGGTTGAATTTGAGCTTGCCTCTCCCGTTTGGCACAGTACTTCCGAGTATCTGTGAGCAGATGCTTGGAAAACACTAAAATCCAAATACTATGGTAAGTGCACACGTTAAGCTTTTTGTCTTTTTATCCTCATTACAAATGATCAGAAAAGAGGAAACCAACAATAAAACAGGAGAAAGTACTAAATTACTACTATATAGTAGTAAAACGCATGTGAACAATAGCCTACTTTTTGATCAGTTCATCAGTAATAGTCAGGAAATAATAGATATTGAATGGACGTTTGAACTTATTTGCATGTTTTTTTTTCTTTTTATCCTCATTCCAAATGATCAGAGAAAAGAGGAAACCAACAATTAAAAAGGAGGAAAGGACTAAATATTATTATATTACTATATATATAGTAGAAAACGCCTTGTGAAACAGTAGCTACTTTTGATCAGTTCATCAGTAATATTTAGGAAATAATAGATATTGCCCTGCCACCCCCATCCCCCTTGGGCAAAGGGTCGAAATCATCACTCGGTGTGCTTCGTGAACACTCGCGCCATGCACGGCGGCACCATTGTGCTGCAAACATGTACCGGGAGAAGCGCAATCATTAGACAACAGATCGTCATTTCCAAAAGGCAAATATCCCCCTTCAGAGTCAGAATCGGCGAATAACATTTGCAACACATCCTCACGGTACAACTTTTTATTAGCCATTTGGCGATTTTCTCTCACAAATCTCACAGCTTACCCGCACGCTATGAACTGAACTGCTTCCGCATCAATGACACGAAAGCTCACTTGCTCTGCTATTTCCTCGAACACTTTGAATAGGAACGTGACATAATTTTGGTCTAGAATCAAAGTACTACATGTCTGCCATCTAGTGGTAGGGAATACAAATGAGATATTACACCATATTAGGAACTACAGTCTATTTGATTAAGTATGACGTCTTGTCGCAATTTTGCGACTTTGGTGCTTAGAGGGTTAAACAGTGTGTGCTACTGGGGTTCTGTTGAGACAGTTCCTTCAGCCCATACAAAGAGAAACGTGCGGTAGCCCCTGTGTTACAGGCCAAGACTAGTATGATTCTAGTTTCTTTTCTTGGTCGTATTCCCTTAAAGGAATATATTCCTGATTCCAAGCCTTGAGCTCTACCCGGGCCCAGGAGTCTGGCCCTAACAAGTAAGTATTTTGAGGTATGTAGCCTAGGACTTTGGCCGTAGGGAATAACGTCACTAACAGCCGTCTAAAAGGCTAGGGGCAACTCCATGTGCTGGCATGCACTCCTCAGCATGCTGGCTGGGGTATACCGTTTTCCCATAACGGACCCCCTATAGGCGCAGTTCGAAGTCCCATGAAAGGAAAACGTCTCAGGTTCCTATGGAACCATGGTTCCTGGTAGGGAACGATACATGGTTCCTCTAGGTTTCTTGCCATGCTGCGTACGCAAGCTTCAGACGAAGAAGTGAAGGATGTGTGCTCCCGGCGCCTATTTATAATATAGTCGCACCAGTAGTGGCGTCATGGCTGTCGCCGGCCAAACAAATTGGTGTTTTTTCAATGTAGGCTTCAGAAACGGGTCACGACGAGGCAATCCCCATAGCGACCCCTAGAGGACGCAGTGTCTCGTTCCCTACTCAGGGAACCATGGTTACATAAGTAACCTGAGACGATTTCCAGAATACTCAAATATCTAAATTAATAAACAATCGATATTTATGATCAGTTTTTAATTAGAAACATTGGTAAAACTTTACTTGAGGGAGGAAGGGAAGGGGGTGTGCATAAGACTGACATGACACCTTCATAATCATGACATGACACATGTCATGAATATGAAGGAGGTTTTATGCATGTTTATGACAACTGTCATTAAGTGTCATTAGCTCAGTTATGTCATATTTAATGCAAAAAATGACATTATTTGACCTAACCCTAACATAACCCTACCCCTACCCTTACCCCTAACAAAGACATCTCAAACAATGTCATCTTTGGATTAAAAATTACATAACTGAGCGACTGACACTTAATGACAGTTGTCATAAAAATGCATAAAAAACCTTCATATTCATGACATGTGTCATGTCATGATTATGTAGGTGTCATGTCATGATTATGAAGGTGTCATGTTAGTCTTATGCACACCCCTTCAAGTAAAGTGTAACCGAAACATTGCCTAAATTTAGTGATCACTTAAAACTGGAGTCAGATTGAAAACGGAGCTAGACTAAAATTTAAACTAATTCCTGATAAATTCAAAAGCGCAAGTGAAAGACCGAATACACTATTAATTAGCACAGTAACAAGATTGGCAGTTTAAGACATTAGCTTGTAAGCACAAAACACAAGATACTACTCTTTTCAATATAAATAAGGCTTTATTGGATAAATCCAAGACATATAAACTAATCTAACACATGAACTGATTGGCTGGAGGTTCAGTCTTGGGAAGCCAGTGATTGGGCGTTGGCTGGCGACACGGAGCTGTGGTCTGCAGTTGAAGTTTTAGACGGCACTCTTTCGGAGATACGGCGTTAGGCAAACTTAACTCGAAACACGAAACTCTCAACAGAAAATAAAATAAACTAAAGAAATAGAAATAGAAGTAAAGTTTGACGAGACCAGGTGGCGTTTCTCCTCATGGTTTTGGAGGAGATGCCATAAGCCAGAGCACGCTCAAAAAGCGCTAAGAAGCGATGACTGAAAAGCACGACTAAAAGCGAAAAGCCGCATGGCTAAAAAGCATATAACTAAAAAGCATGACTAGAAGCGAAAAGCTAAAAGCTAGACACAAAAAGCAAAGTTTTGATGGCGTCTTGAGTATTTAAACTGTCATAAGTCCTTTTAGTGTCACTTAGATGCATATTTACATGGAAAGGCAGTTTATCTAGCCTTCTGTGGATGAGGACATATTCTGTGAAGAGGTTAAAATGTCTGTAAGGAATCTGTTTGTTCTTTGTCTCCTAAGTGGGGGAGTCAATCCAAAGAGCTTGTGATTGCTATCACTGGTTACCATGTGATGGTCACGCCGTGCATCTCTTTTGACCATTAATCTTAATTACTTGCCCCAAAATTGACAATCTCCTTGGAATTGTCAATAAGTGTTCTTTTGTTTAAATGCTGTGAGCTACTCAAAGCTGCTGGTTGGTTCAGGTTTGTGGCGCCAGGATCTGATTTACGACATCCGGTGTCTTGGGCCTCTGTGGAATTTGACTGTTCTTTATCAAATCTTACATTGTCTGATTCGGTCTGATATCCTACACTTCCAACAAACGAATAAGTAAAATAAATAAAGGATTTTCAAACCAATTCATTATGATAATTATCCTTGTTGATTTATCTGAACGAAAATCATAAAAGATGATGTTGAAAAAAGGGTGTGGTCTGAAAAAGGATACAAAAAGAACAGGTAGAGAAGAGGAAGGAAGTCGAGTCGCGGAAGTGAGAGTGCTGTGCATTTGCATGGAATATTTGAGGTAGCCTTTGGAGTATAACCATAATCGCTTGAGTTTTAATCCTTGGGGAATACACCAGGAAGATCGCGTTGGTATCTTTGGATGTACCTGCACAAGGAAGAGTTGAGGCAATCGAAGCGAGGGCTAGATCATCGGCACGCCAAACGGGTTTGTGGATTTTATTTCTACTCCCTTTTAACTCGATTGCTGACCAAATTATTCTTTTGCAAAATCCCTCTTTGAATCTCAAAAATAGAAGAGATCAAATGGTACTATCTCCACGCTTTTAAAGCTTTTGTCGATATCGCATCTCTTCATAAAATGTATAGGCCCTAGCCCTAGACAAAAAACTATATGTAATTTTTTTTGAAAAACTTTGATTATTTTGATTATTTCTTCGTTATGAAACTCTGATCTAAAGTAATTTTTGCACATGTTTATTGTTCTTCTATGAATGCCCCGAAATAATTATTTTGTTAATTGTATGCATGAATGAACTGGAATAATAAATCTTGATTTTGAAACCTTTATTTGGTTTAAGAGCTGAGTGAGGTCATTATATTTTTTTCGACAGTTATTTAAACTGTCTGGTACCCGAATGGAAACTTTTAATTGTGTGGCCACGCTACACACTACACAACAGGGCTTTAACAGATTTGAAAGCATGTTGACACTCATCAGACCACAGAAACTTTTGGGAAGAACGAAGCAAATTGGTTAAAGGTAAAACAATATCAGAGAAATTTCAGCAGAACACTCTATAATAACCTACCATCCCTAAAAAACAGCGAAGTTCACACTTAGTCGGTGGCACGGGAAAATCAACAATTGCCTGCACTTTTTGGGCAACAGGCCGTACTTGACTTTGTCCAACTTGTTTCCCTAGATAGGTAAGAGTTGCCTTGGTAAATTCACATTTTGTCAAGTTCAATGTGAGGAAAGCATTAAGCAAACGCGTGAAGACGGTAAATAATGTGTTCACATGTTCTCTCCAGCTAGACAAGAACACCACAATGTCATCCAAGTAAGCCTTACAATTTGCAACTTCGCCTAATATGGTGTTCATTAAATGTTGAAAGGTTGCTGGAGCGTTCCGAAGTCCGAAAGCCATCACCGTATAATTAAGGAAGTTATGGGGAGTGACAAATGCGGAAATTTCGGCTGCCCGTTCTGTTAAGGGAACTTGCCAGTAACCCTTCAAAAGATCTAATTTCGTTAGTAACCGAGCCAAACCCACATTGTCCACACAGTCCTCCATTAAAGGCAGAGGAAACGAGTCAGGTTTTGTAATTGTATTTACCTTACGGTAGTCTGTACAGAACCGATGAGACCCAGCTGGCTTTGGGACAAGCAGACAAGGCGAACTCCAAGCACTCGAACTAGGAACAGCTAACCCATTTTCCACTAAGTATTTCACTTCAGACTCATTTATTTTTCGTTTAGCTAGATTCACTCGGTATGCATGTTGTTTGATAGGTGGATGTTCATTCACTTCAATATCATGTTTAATTGCATTTGTTTGTGTCGGAACATCAGAAAACAACCCAAGAAACAACCCATAGAGCTTTTTGACTCTTCTCCCTTACCTCGAGCAACATAATGTTTGAGCATATTAATATGGCACACACGAGTCTTTCTCTGCCGATCAGGGGTACCGATAATATAATCAGAGTCACTGAGTTTCTGATCCACAATGTAAGGTCCTGAAAACTTTGCCTGCAAAGCAGAGCCGGGGAGTGGTAACAAAACCAAAACTTGATCTCCCTTCTCAAATGAATGAACAACTGCATCCTTGTCAAAGCATCTCTTCATTTTTATCTGAGCATTTGATAGAGCTGATTGAGACAAATCACGATCTTTATGAAGACATTCTCGAAACGAGCTAACAATCCAATAGATTACAACTGGACTTCACGTCAGAGCCAGACAGCCAAATCTCTTTTAGGAGTTTAAAGAGCAGGTCATATGGGTTTTTCGAAAAATATCTTATTTTTGGTTTGTAACATAGCTATCCTTCAATGTAAACACTGAAAAATTGTTAATCAAAAAAGGGCATGATAAATAAAGTATTGTCTCTCAAAAGAAAGAGTCGACTCAGAATCGCCTTAAGGCATTGGAAACAATTATCGACCTCCTATTTCTTTCGAATTTTCGGTACGTAGGACCACTATCTCTTCGTTATTACATTCACTCTTTGGACTCATATGCCCATTAATTTGCCGTGTCCACTGTTTCCCATCCTTCTTATCCCCTTCCACGCCACCTTTCCCCTCTCATCTTTCTTTTTTTTTTTCCCCCCCCTTCCCCCCCCCTGCCCTCCCTTTTCACCACCCTTCTCTTCTGTTCTCCTTGTCCCTTTTTTTTTAACATTCCATTATTACCTTTAATCCACTGCCCGCCTGCCCACGAAATACTAACACTCTCTGTGTCGAGAAGATGCTATGTTCCACACAATGTACATATGTGTGTATGTACCACAGCAATACAATTCAAACCTTTTGTTGTGCTCGTCATTTTACAGAGGACTACTTCTCTAATCTTGCCTTTTATCTTCACTGGCTTCTAATCCTCTTTATTTAGACCAACAAGCGTCTCCGAACCACAACCTGTAAGTACGAATGATACGTTATGTGTACATTTTCAATTAAGTGCTCAAAATATCAAGTTTTTGTGCTAATATGTGATGTATAACTAGTGCAGCTTTAGGTTTCCAGGTAAAGCAAGATATTACTGTTTTACTGAAATAGTTCTTATAATTCGCTGTGAACCCACTATTTCCTAAGAATGTGTCAATTAATGTAGACTGTCGTTGTTCTAATAATTACTTTGTTTAATAATAAAAAATGTAGTGTAGCGCACAGACTTTATAATCATTGTGAAAGTGCTGTTATGTAGTTATAGGGTTTAATGCAGGAGAATAAAAGACCCCGGTAGCGGTAGTAGGAGAGAAGAGGCTGGTGCGCATGTGGATGATACAGCTGTTCTGCCTTCTGATTAAAAGTTAAGACAGAGCGTCTTTTGTCTGTCTTTCTTCAAACATTACAGTAGACATATTTTGTTTTACAAACTGTATCATTTCATCAGTCACGTTAGCGCTCGTCTAACGTATCCACCATTATTGTTTTATGTGTTTACAGTTTAGCAGCTAAATTTTAGCTGTGGGCACGATTCGCTTGCCATAAGTGTTAAACAAAATGTTTTTATGTCATTATTTTATGAACTGATTGGAGCACTATATTATTGTTTTATGTAAAGGTGCAGGTTAGGGTTGCCAGGTTGTCATAAAACTGGCCCAATTGCTACTCAAAACTAGCCCAGTCGTGTTTCGAGGGTGGTCCCCCTTTAATAATCGCTTCTGGGGTGTAAAATACACTCTTTCAGTCGGGACTCCCCTGGTAAATTCGCATTCCAGTGCCTAAATATGACGTTATTGAGGTCGCTACAACCCACAACATCAAAAACAACTGCAGACTTGGCAACACAGATGGTAGCACTCGCTAACTTTCTCAAGCGCTCCTCTTTGTGCCAATCACAACAGGCTTGGCCAGCTGACCAATCAGAGCAGAGTAGGCTTATGGAAGGGAGGGGGTTACAGACATTTCGATCAGAACTGAATCGAACAAACCGTTTCGAAATCATGGACAAATTACTCTATGTATAAATGTTTATTCTGGGAAAATTACAGTGCAGTGTTTTCTGACCTTAGATGCATTTAAACCTGTTGTAGGGGACTCCAACACAATATTAGGACACTTTAAAAAACCGTATGACCTGCCCTTTAAGTGATCCCTGCACCGTGTGCCCAAAAATTAACTCTGCGGGACTAAACCCCAAAGACTCCTGGACAGTTTCTCGGAGGGCAAATAAAAGCAAAGGCAATCCATCATCCCATTCCTTTTCAGACTCGGTGCAATACATTTTCAACATGGTTGAAACAACGTGCTGAATATGCAATTGAGAAAATCTGATTGAACAGACGGGACATAAAATTTGTTCCATGATCTGTTTGGACGACCTTTGGAAGTCCAAAAGTAGAAAAGAGTCAGGGGTTTCACAATAGCTTTAGCTCTAAGTGAACGAAGTGGTATGGCCTCAGTGTAGCGAGTTGCCGCGCACATAAGCGTAAGCACATAGGTATGGCCTGATTTCGTTTTCGATAAAGGTTCCACACAATCTAAAATAACGTGTTCAAATGGCTTACCGATAACGGGTATCAATTTAATTGCCTGGGGTCGGCAAAGACACCGGCGGGAGCACTTGCATATTTTCCAGATGACAGAGAAAAGAACTTAAAATGCTCTGTCACTTTTGATTGGGCACATAAAAGTGATACATCACTTGAATCTGTAAAGGGTCTACTTTTATTTGTGTATGCACACCATATCAACAAAACTTTGTGCTTTTGCAAAATAAAGAAAACAAACAGGGTGCGCACTCAGTCTTCACTGTGTCCGCAAACTGCTTTTAGAAACACGTCACTAAAAGGAACTGAAACTCAGCGAATACTTTACACAGAGATACGAAAAATATATCTATAGAAAGCTTGACATGTCTACTCTTAAATGAAATAACTCTTACCAAAAACAAATATTCTGTGATAAAGTAATCCATATGAAACCAACGACATGTCCAGTTTTTCTGTCTGTTCTCATTATCTCTAAATAGGTCTAATGAGGGAAATAGGTCCAATAGCGCTGCTCGCGCTATTGATATTACAAATCTCCACGTGAGATGCGTGACATGTAAACGCCCACATCACCGTAAACAAAGCAGCAACATGTTCATCTCGGATACTTTTCGATTTTGGAAGAAGATGCTGACAGGAATAAGCCTTGTATTTACCTCAGAAGAAGCGCTGAGAGCGTTGTTTACCTCACAAACAGAACGTTTCTTATTTGCATTAGATAATGTGTTGTTGTTGTTGTGACATAAACTTGAACGCATTTACTAGTTGGACTTTTCCCAAACTATAATTCCAGACTAAAATGTGTGAAATCGAGTGCAACATTTTGAAATGACAGGCAACCTTTCATTACATCTAAAATTACATTATGTTTATAACACAGACTATATAAAAGTATTGTTTAAAAGCAATATCTAATAATGTTTAGACCAATCATTACTGTGAAATACCCTGTCTGCAAATATGTTCAAACATGTGCTTACCAATATTAATTTAGTTTCTCAGATATAGAATGTCCTTTTTGTACTGTGTGTGCATCTATGACACGTGGGAAATATTAGTAATCCTGTCTGCACAGGAACCTGGACCACAGCCAAGACCATGTCATGCACATACTCCCATGTGTCTCTTCAAAATGTTGTTCAAATTTCCTGCTGCTGTTTTGGATATTGCACCCATGACGTCTTGATTCTTGTGTTGTTGTTTTGTTTTTTCGAATAAACTGTTTAACTGAACTTGCAAGGGAATCTAACGTTATTTTATGCGATACTTTATACATATATATATTCTAAATAAACTACAAACAAAAATATATACAAACCCGATTCCAAAAAAGTTGGGACACTGTACAAATTGTGAATAAAAACAGAATGCAATGATGTGGAAGTTTCAAATTTCAATATTTTAGTCAGAATACAACAGATGACATATCAAATGTTTAAACTGAGAAAAATTTATCATTTTAAGGGAAAAATATGTTGATTTTAAATTTCATGGCATCAACACATCTCAAAAAAGTTGGGACAAGGCCATGTTTACCACTGTGTGGCATCCCCTCTTCTTTTTATAACAGTCTGCAAACATCTGGGACTGAGGGGACAAGTTGCTCAAGTTTAGGAATAGAATGTTGTCCCATTCTTGTCTAATACAGGCTTCTAGTTGCTCAAATGTCTTAGGTCTTCTTTGTCGCATCTTCCTCTTTATGATGCGCCAAATGTTTTCTATGGGTGAAAGATCTGGACTGCAGGCTGGCCATTTCAGTACCCGGATCCTACTACGCAGCCATGATGTTGTAATTGAAGCAGTATGTGGTCTGGCATTGTCATGATGGAAAATGCAAGGTCTTCCCTGAAAGAGACGAAGTCTGGATGGGAGCAAGTGTTCTAGAACTTGGATATACCTTTCAGCATTGATGTTGCCTTTCCAGATGTGTAAGCTGCCCGTGCCACATGTACTCATGCAACCCCATGCCATCAGAGATGCAGGTTTCTGAACTGAGCGCTGATAACAACTGGGGTTGTCCTTGTCCTCTTTAGTCCGGATGACATGGCGTCCCAGTTTTCCAAAAAGAACTTAAAATTTTGATTCGTCTGACCACAGAACAGTTTTCCACTTTGCCACAGTCCATTTTAAATGAGCCTTGGCCCAGAGAAAACACCTGCGCCTCTGGATCATGTTTAGATATGGCTTCTTTTTTTGACCTATAGAGTTTTAGCCTGCAACAGCGAATGGCACGGTGGATTGAGTTCACCGACAATGTTTTCTGGAAGCATTCCTTAGCCCATGTTGTGATTTCAATTACAGTAGCATTCCTGTATGTGATGCACTGCCGTCTAAGGGCCCGAAGATCACGGGCACCAGTATGGTTTTCCGGCCTTGACCCTTACGCACAGAGATTGTTCCAGATTCTCTGAATCTTTGGATGATATTATGCACTGTAGATGATGATAACTTCAAACTCTTTGCAATTTTTCTCTGAGAAGCTCCCTTCTGATATTGCTCCACTATTTTTCACCACAGCATTGGGAGAATTGGTGATCCTCTGCCCATCTTGAATACTGAGAGACACTGCCACTCTGAGAGGATCTTTTTATACCCAATCATGTTGCCAATTGACCTAATAAGTTGCACATTGGTCCTCCAGCTGTTCATTATATGTACATTTAACTTTTCAGGCCTCTTATTGCTACCTGTCCCAACAATGTGTATCTCTCATGAAATCCAAAATAAGCCAATATTTCGCATGACATTTCAAAATGTCTCACTTACAACATTTGATATGTTATCTATATTCAATTGTGAATAAAATATAAGTTTATGAGATTTGTAAAATATTTCATTCCTTTTTTACTCACAATTTGTACAGTGTCCAAACTTTTTGGGAATTGGTTTGTATATACACATTTCTTTTTCCTCACATTCTTTCTTGTAGCAAATCCCTCTCAGTCACACACCTGACTTAAAGGCTCATTATGCAGCTCATTATGAGGGCCTTTGTCTTCTCAGGTGTGAATCAAATCAGTATACAGGACCATTCACGCCCCATCGCATATTCCTTTTCTACACAAAAAATGTCTTAGAAAATTTAAATCAATATA
>JADLZN010002455.1:0-41199 GCA_018155175.1 Sinocyclocheilus anophthalmus | reverse complement strand
CACGTTTCATTGTTGGTAATCAAATCAAACAGTTGACGGTAGCCATTGACTTCCAGTGACAGGAAAACAAATATTATGGAAGTCAATGTCTACTGTCAACTGTTTGGTTATCAACATTCTTCAAAATTCATTCATTTTGCGTTCCAGAAGGTTGAACAAGTGGAGGGTGAGTAAATGCAAAAAGTGTTTTTTTTCACCCAATTTCCATTTTTTCTATCCCTTTAACACTTTTTCATAGACATTCAGTGAAAAGGTGAATAGTACTTAACTGCAAAATGCAACGGTAAGGAATAAAGATATTAAGATATTAGAAACATTAACATCACGATTTTCTTTAAAAGTGCTTTACAAATAAATTAGACTTGACTTTTAAACTCTGAGGTTTGTCAGACAGTAAAACCAGTGGAAAAATCCCACAGATGCACACTGAAGGATCAAAAGACCAGAAGACCGCAGACTGCCTGACAGAAAAAAAACACCTAGCAACCACACAGAACACCCTAGCCACAGCTATTAGTAACACCCAACCCAAAACACTCAAACGCCATTGCATATCAGCAGAAATGGAAAAATTACAGTATTTATTAAGTATTTAAACAGCCTGCCATTATGAATCCTCATAGTCCAAACATGAAACCAGTGTCTAACACACACACACACACACACACACACACACACACACACACACACACCCCACCACGCCATACTCTTAATGTACTTACATCCTGTAAGGCCCAGCGCTTCCGTGTGCATGATGGATTATGCATTACACCATTATTTATCTGAACATTGATAATGGCATACGAGCTCCATAAACACTGAGCTTTGAGCTGCAACTGAGAGACAAGCCCACGGAGAGCGTCTGTGACCTGCGCACACCTCTGAATAAACACCACCACGGCCTACATGAAATATGAGCCGCATTAAAGCGCCATTGTTCTCCATCAGACAGGAGGAGCAGAATTCATTCAGCATTCGTCCAAGAGCGATAAACTCTTCATTAGAACTCCAGACGTCTGTACAAAAGCACTGGCACCAATGTCAATGTGCAAAACTCTACGTAAAAAGTCAGAAAAACACAACTGACATGAGATTACAGCTGTCTGCCAAGAAAAAAAACAATGAATGTTGCTTGAAAGAAATAACTATTTCCTCATAATACTCCTGAAGAGCCGTCAGCGCAGAAAAGGCTGTCAGGATGGTGCTGTTCCAACATCTACCAGCTAACTAGACTATGTTAACTCTTGAATGAAAGTATGACTTAGTCAGGGCTGCCAGTTCTACTTATTATAAATGACTTTGCACTTGTTTTGTTCTGGAAGACACATAAATTAAGACAGTCGCAGGTTGCGTTTTCATTTAATGTGTGTGATGATGTTTTTCTGTCTGTCAGAGCCATGGGAATCTCAAATCTATTTCTTTACCAGTCTATTTTGACATCTGAAGTAATTAGATTCCATTACAAGCTGTATTTGATGCAACAGTAAGACATTTCTATCCTTTATACCTTCCTTTCAACCTTTTATTCCACTCTTGTGGGTCACATTTTTATCCTCAGTGGTCAAGTAAGATCAAAGACAATAAGCATCACTTAAAAAAATTTAATGATTTTTCTATATTCCGTTTCATTAATATTTAATCTTTAGTATTTTGAGCAGATTTAGGATTTCATGATGCACTCTAAAAAAAATGTGTTGGCTCAACAAAAAACATTTATTCTCCTTATCCAGTTCTATGCAAACTATGCTGGGAGCTAGAAATCTACCGCCCAATCTCCAAAGTTAACAAGACAATTTTACTAACTTAATTTTCTAGGAAAATCAATTAATACAAAACTTGAGTTTGTTACACACAATATTAACAGAACTCGCTGAGACTTTTAGGTTTCAAGGTTTACCTTGCAACCATGCATTTTATTTATTATTTTATTTTACATTCATTTTTAACAGGTCCCCTTATTTATTCTTTAGAGTGAACTAACTACACAATATTCACCTCTAAATGATGCACCACTATATAAAATGATATATATATATATGTATTAGAAACTATAGAAAACTATTTATAAGAGTATTTTCAGACATACATACTTTCATTAGGTTCTGCACTTGAATATATATTTATACACTTTCAAATTGTGGCTGATTTGTAGATTGTGCCATAAAAATTGCTCTGTACTTTCCTACTTGCAATTCAATTCCTATGGTGGTCATTTTTGACTCTGAAAATAACAAGGGAGAGTATTGTGAGTACAATTTCTTTGTGTGTTCATATGGAAAGTGTCATTAACGTTACCAAGTTTTGCACCATTCTGATTAAGTAAAAAATTACTGATGATCACCAGGGGGTTCAAGGTTCAATAATAAAATTAATATCTGATTTAGATAGCCAGGGAAAATAAAGTGTCTGGAGTTTGTGTATTAAGAGTTTTGAGCACAAAAAAAAATCTAATTCTTTTTAATTAAGTGCATTTATGTCCTGGTGAGATGGTCACATAGTTGGAGGACTTTTTTTGTAACAGACTAGAAAAGAAGGAAAACGAACAGTATTTGTGGCAGAGCATTGAAAAAATGTTGGGCTTGTTTTTCCGGACCAGGTCGATTATTTCTCAGGCAAGCCTTTGCAAAAGTGCCCTTAATGAAGATTCAGATTCACAATCAGATTCTGAAGATCAGACTCATGATGAATCAAAGCTTCCTAACAGCAGGACGCTCCCTGACCCTCAATGTTTTTGTTTTAACGGCAGCAATTATGAAAGCGCTTTACTAACGAGCATATGTGGACCACCGTCCTCGCTAACAAGTCCCTCTAATGAGATCATTAATTATGTCCCCCAGCAGCTCAAATCTGCTGCATCAACATGTTGAGAACAACACAAAACCGGCATGTGGGGTGTGAGAGAGCAGATTACGGGTCAGCGTGAGACCACACGAGCGAGCCGCGAGGAGACGTGTGTTTTAGAGCGGCCGCCGTCTGCTCTTAAACAGCACCATCTGTATGAGAGAATGAACGACCGTTCCCTGAGCGTCTGATGCTTCAAAAAAATAGAAAGAGCTGCCTGAAATCATCAACAACCAGTTTTCATTGTGAAACTAAATATGAACTTGAATTTGTCTTTAAAGATCATTCATTTTATAGTTCTGGGATCTTACTAGATGACAACTGCTGACTCATTTGTGTCTATTTTATTTCGAACACAAAATTAATTTTTTTTAAAAACTGCCCTGAGCAAACACGGAGCAATAACGTTTTTCTTTTGTTTAAAGTTGGAACCCAACTAACAGAGAACAATCTCAGAACTTTAGCTAATGTTCTGGAAAGGTTCTCTCGAAGTTATGAACAAACATTCTTCCAGTAACATTAATAGAACATTCATTCAAAGTTACCTGTCTTTATTAACATTTATACATCATTTATGGAACATTTTTCTGAAACATTTTAGTTTGTAAATTTTGTAAATTGTACTTCAGATGGTTCAGGGGACAAAGACATTTGCAAAATGAAGAAATGGAATATTACATGCATGTTTTCGCTAACGTTCAAATAACCAAGAAAAAAAACAAACACGTTTTTTAAACATTCTGAGCATTCTGAATTAACATTTTCAAATAAGCAAAACATTCTTAGAGCGTTCTTCCAGTAACGTTAATAGAGCCTTCATTCATATCTGATCTTTAATGTTCTTAAAACGTTAGCACAAAAACATTAATTATACAGTGCTGTGAAAAGGTTTTTGCCCCTTCCTGGTTTTTTTTTTTTTTTGGCATATTTGTCACACTTAAAAGATTCAGATCATCAAACAAATTTAATATTACACAAAGATAATGCAATTAAACACAAAATGCAGTTTTTAAATGATGATTTTATTTATTAAGGGAAAAAAGCTGTCCAACCTTGCCTGGCCCTACGTGAAAAAGTAATTGCACCCTCCTGTTAAATCATGAAAGAACTGTGATTAGAATTAAGAAATCACTTAAATAGAACCTGTCTGACAAAGCGAAGCATGCTTAAAGAGCAACACATCATGCTGTGATCTAAAGAAATTCAAGAACAGATGTGAAACAAAATAGTTGACATGTATCAGTTTGGAAAGGGTTATAAAGCCATTTCTAATGCTTTGGGACTCCAGTGAACCATGGTCAGGGACATTTTCCACAAATTGAGAAAACTTGGAACAATGGTGAACCTTCCCAGGATTTGCCGGCCAACCAAAATTACTCCAAGAGCACAACGGCGACTCATCCAGGAGGTCATAAAAGAACCCAGAACAACTTCTAAAGAACTGCAGGCCTCACTTGCCTCAATTAAGTTCAGTGTTCATGATTCAACAATAAGAAAGAGACTGGCAAAAATCATCATCCATGGGAGAGTTACAAGGCAAAAGCCACTGCTGACCAAAAACAACACAAAAGCTCGTCTCACATTTGCCAAAAAAATAACTTGATTATCCCCAAGAATTTTGGCCAAATATTCTGTGGACTGATGAGACAAAAACTTTTTGGAAGGTGTGTGTCCCGTTACATCTAGCGTAAACCAACACAGCATTTCATAAAAAGAACATTATACCAACAGTAAAATATGGTGGTGGTTGTGTGATGGTCTGGGGCTGCTTTGCAACTTCAGGATCTGGACGACTTGTCGTAATTGACGGAACCATGAATTCTGCACCTCTATCAGAAAATCCTGAAGGAGAATTACCGGCCGTCAGTTTTTTTTTTTTTTTTGTGACTCGAGCTCAACGCACTTGGGTTAATATGCAGCATGACATGATCCCAAACACACAGCAAGTCCAGCTCTGAATGGCTCAAAAACAAAATTAAGGTTTTGGAGTGGCCAAGTTAAAGTCCGGACTTAAATCCGATTGAGCTTAAACAGTCCATTCATGCTCGAAACCCTCCAATGTGGCTGAATTAAAACAATTCCGCAAAGAAAAGTGGGCCAAAATTCCTCATCAGCGATGTGAAAGACTCATTGCCAGTTATCACAAACACTTGATTGCAGTTGTTGCTGCAAAGGGTGGCACAAGCAGTTTTTAGATTTAGGGGGCAATTACTTTTTCACGTAGGGCCAGGCAGGTTTGGACTTTTTTTCCCTTAATAAAATAAATAATCATTTAAAAATTTCATTTTGTATTTACTTGCATTATCTTGGTGTAATATAAAAATTTGTTTGATGATCTGAATCTTTTAAGAGTGACAAACATGCAAAAAAATAAGAAATCAGGAAGGGGGCCAACACTTTTTCAAACCACTGTATATTGTTCACGGAACATTTTTTAGCTGAATGTTCATCTAACGATTTTTTATAGTAAATGTTGCTAATCATTTTAGAATGTTCAGAGAACATTCAAATGTAACGTTCCATTAATGTTTGCAAACTGATAAAATGGAATGTTTCCTTTACGTTCTCAAAACAAAAACAACGGTGATTGTTTAACTCTTAGGGGTGAACATTCAGAACTTAATTTGAATGTTAGCAAAACATTCTTAGCATTCGTTCACACAGAATTAGTGCGCTACTTTTCCACTGTTTTCTATGTAAACCCGCTAGGCTAGACGGACGTGTTTGACAGCTGCATACAAGTCTTGTGTCTTTCACAGTGTCTCATGCATGACATACATTTAAAAAATGTGGTGCTCTAGTTAAAAGAAGTTCAACTTAAAAAAAAAAAAAAAAACACGTCTGAAGATTTTCAACATTTTTCCATATTCCACTGCCCGCGTCTCGCGGTTCTGCTTTGAAAATGGCCCCTTGACCCATTAGAACATATTTTTGGGAACATATTCTTGACCAGTCAAACATCTGGCTACATGAATGAGCAAGAATATATTAGTATTCAACAGGAGGAAAAGCACTGACGTGTGCCGTCAAAGACAAACAGCTCAAGCTAAACTATCAGCCCACAATCCACCGAGCAGCAGATGCATTTCAGATTTCACAAAACTTTACTGAACAACCCCTTGAGGAAAGTATGAGCAGCGCAGACAAAGATCTCCTCACAAAACACTGAAACAGATTTAAATATGAGTCGGTATCTCTGAGCGCATGTCAAGAGATGAGCGATGCTTTACGGGCCGCATTTCAGTGTCTCCAAACCACAAGACGTCATCGCCAAAAGAGTCTGATCTGATAGAAGTAAGAGTTTGACACACAGATGTGATCTACAGGTTTGAATGCTTGGCAAACGCAGTCCTCAGAGCTGTATCCCATTTAGCCACGCTTAACAATCGTCTTTAAGTACAAGCTTTAAAAAAAATCAAAATGTGCTTTGGTAACATTTACTATGTAAAATGCATTATAAGTTTTCATGTAATGCATACATCTTTTCATACACATTGTCGCAAGTTAAATGCTTAAAATATGTGATGGTTATTTTTCGTGTTTTATGGCCCACATACTTTAGAAATATAATGCGTTATAACTGTGATTACAATTATTCATGTGATCATACAATGCATTATAAAGTGCATCACAAGGCATAATTAATGCATTAAAACAACTTTTATAATGCATTATACATAAAGACTTCAAGTAAAGTCAACGCTTCTAATGTCGTAAAATAAGATGTGAAAATATCTTGAGCTTATTTCAGACATTTAATCACAAAAACCCATTAAAAACCATTGACTTCAGGAAGATAGAACCGGAAGTGTGCAAAATGTCACCCCTGCTGCACTCTATTAATCAGATGTGTTATTAATCAACTACAGTGGCTGCTGGGGGTTAAATGTAGTTTTCTCAGGAAGATTCTCTTCAAACTATTGCTCTGTCATTCCACCAGTTGAGCTGGAGAGAAAAACTGATGCCGGGTAATGCTCATTTCTGCACCTTGTGAATGTGACCCTCGAGTTTGTGCGCTCTCAGACAAACACTTGAGCATGAACTCTATGTTCACTATCCTTGTGTGTGTTTGTGTTCTGTGTCATTCTGTGTAACTGAACTGACTGAAGGATCTCTTCATTAGCAGATAAGAGCAAATGGGTTTAAACCCCTCGATTCTGCACACTGACCTCATTCTTAGACCATTAACGGCTCAGGGATTTGAGCACACAATTAATGAAAACGCAACTGATTTAAAGGTTATAGCAATACAGCAAAATCAGTCTTATTTCATAGCTGTGAGCGCACTCTTAAAAATAAAGGTTGCAGAAGGGGGTTTTCATGAAGAACCATGTTTTCCCTGAGTGTGGAATAGCTTTTAAAATCTAAATACCCTTTTTCCTCTATATAGAACCTTTTGTGGATTGGAAAGATTCCCTGGATGTTAAAGGTTCTTCATGAAACCAAAGATGCCAATAAAGAACCTTTATTTTTATGAGTTTAGGTCTGTGTCAAAACCTATTGACTTATGCCACTAACGGTATTCCCATAATTTTCACTAAATATTCTTAAAGGTTATGTAAATGTTAAAATAATGTGTATGGAATGTTCTTATGATTCATATTTGAGATAACCAAAAAGAAATGTTTTTCATACATCAAAAAAGTAAACTTTATTTCGATAGTCACTTTAGACATTCTATACAGTAAGTAACTTTGCAACTACATGTCAACTAGTAGTTAGTAGAGTATTAGTAGACTGTCTGCTTAATATCTTCTAACACTTTCTTTGTCAACTTATTCTACTAACCCTAAACCTACCCTAACAGTCTACTCTGAGAGTTAGTAGTAACTAATTAATGAGAATTAGTTGACATGTAGTTACAAAGTTACTTGTAGTTAGTAGAATGTCTAAAGTGGACTATCGAAATAAAGTGTAACCAAAAAAAAACTAGATGGCTTGAACATTTGAAAAACGTTCAAAAATAATATTGTCATTAATGCTTCAAAGTGATCAAATAGAATAGTGTTCGCATAACCAAGAAAAAAACATTCTTTAAAAATAAAAATAACAGGTGTTTTAAACATCGCGAGAACATTACAATGTAACGCTCTCATAACGTTGTCAAAATGAAAGAATGGAATGTTCCTCAAACGTTCACATAACCAAGAAAACTGAACATATTTTTGTTAGCTGGGTACCTAGACAGAGCATCATAGATTATGCTGCCCTATACCACACGTGAAATCAATTTTAGAGCTCAAAGAAAGATTCATCCAAGATGGCGGATGAGCTAAGGGAAATTATTTCAATTATAAATATATTTTGTCCACTATAGCAAAGTATTGCAAAAGAAATATTCACTCTAAATGAAAAATAATAGGCTATTTACCCAATATGTGTATGGTGCTGTGTAGTTCTACACAGAGTAGTGTTACTGTCTATGTAGAGCATTTCAAACATATCAACTTGCTTTCATTGCAGTTAAGATGCTGTCTAAAAGCTAGCTGCTTATGTAGGCAGCTCACTAGCCGAGCTACTGTGTGAGGAGCATGGCAGTATTTGTTTCTGTTTTTCCTGTATGTGTACATTTACCTGGTGCTCTGTTTGAATGACACACTATATAAACAATCACGCTTTGCCTAATGGGTAATTAATCAGGGTCCCTGATTAGAGGTGATCAATTCCCGGCGTCTAAAGAGCACACAGTTAGGCAGCTCGCTCGCTCTGAATTAAACCCAATTAAACGACCCCTCGTGATTAAACCTGACTCAGAATCTCACATAACAAATAGATTTTTAGTGCTCAGTTGTGTAAAACTTGCCACCTTAATGCAGTCATTATATATGTATATATACACATACGTATACATACACAAACACTAGAAGTCAAAAGATTGTTTTGTTTTTTTTGAAAGGAAGTACAGTATCTTCTGCTCTCCAAGGCTACATTTATTTGATCAAAAATACAGTAATATTGTGAAATATTATTGCAATTGAAAGTAGCTTTTTTCTGTGTGATCTATGTTAAAATTTTAGTTATTTCTGTGATGCGCCGCTGAATTTTCAGCATCATTACTCCATTGTCACCGATCTTCAGAAATCATGCTAATATGCTGATTTGCTGCTCAAAAACATTTTGATACATTAGTATCGCACCTAAATAATGTAATACTTAGCAAGCATCACAGCAATCAATTACATTTGACTATATATTCACATAGAAAAGTCATTTGAAATAGTAATAATATTTCACAGTATTACTGTATTTTTGAACTTTTTACTGCTGTACTATATCAACATCAATCATAAATTCAACCTGTTTAACAATGAACACCACGACACACACTAGACTTCAGTATTTGAGCTCTGTGTGTGTGTGTGTGTGTGGTTATCTGGGTGCTAACGTGACTGTGGAAAACCGTTTGGTTTCACACTCCTGCGCTCATGTTTTCACCTGCATGCATGATGTTCTTCATGTCGCTCTGTGTTTTTATCTGTGGCTCTGGATCTGAGAGCTTCTGGCTTATTTTCTTCTGTCACCGTCATTTTCTCCTGCAAACACAAGCCCACAATATCAGGCCCAGTATCTCTCATGCCTCATGCATGCAGTATTCCACCATCAGAACGAGTGTGGCTGTGGTGAATGACAGAAAACACTGGCAAGGTGTTTGTGTGTTTCTTTGAAATGATGATATTCTCTTTGCGTGTAAATGAGTGAAAGAGAAATGAGTCGACGGCTACAGAGACACGCTCGACATCTGATACCTCATTTAATTTAATTCTGTGTCATTTTAAAAACGGAGGGAAATTCATCTGTGTGGCTGCACTAGGACTCTGGATGGAAAATAAATCATGGTGGGAAAAAAAGCGGTAAAAATTGAGACACAAACTGAGATGCAAACACAGAGAATCAGAATATGATCATGAGGCTGAACATCCCAAGAAATCAGCGAGAAAATAAAGTGCAGAAAATATGAGAATATAGTGAATAAAATGTAGAAAATATCAGAAAACAAAGTGCATAAAATATAACAACACAGTAAAAAACATGAAATGAAAATATATGAAATAAAGTGCAGAAAATATGAGAATACAGTGAATAAAGTGCAGGAAATATACAATAAATAAAATGCAGAAAATATAAGAAAACAGTCAAATAAAGTGCAAAAATGAGATATTATTAAAGCACAGAAAACATGAGAATACAGTTAGTTAAATAAAGAGCAGAAAATACGAGAATACAGTAGATAAAGTCCAGAAAATATGAGAATATATTAAATAAAGTACAGAAAACATGAGAATACAGTAAATAAAGTCCAGAAAATATGAGAATACAGTTAGTTAAATAAAGAGCAGAAAATACGAGAATACAGTAGATAAAGTCCAGAAAATATGAGAATATATTAAATAAAGTGCAGAAAATATGAGAATACGGTAAAGTGCAGGAAATTTAAGAATATATTAAATAAAGTACAGAAAACATGAGAATACAGTAAATAATATGCAGAAAATACCAGAATACAGCTAAAAAGTGCATACAATATGAGAATACAGTAAATAACGTGTAGAGATATTATTAAAGCACAGAAAACATGAGAATACAGTAAATAAAGAACAGAAAATACGAGAATACAGTAGATAAGGTCAAGAAAATATGAGAATATATTAAATAAAGTGCAGAAAATAGAATAAAGTATTATGCAGAAAATACAAAAATACAGTAAAAAGTGCATAAAATATGAGAATACAGTAAATAGTGTAGAAAGTTTTAGAATATATTAAATAAAGTGCAGAAAATAGGAGAAAACAGTAAATAAAATGCATCAAATACAAAAACATTAAAGTGCATAAAATATAAGAATATAGTCCAATTCAGTGTATAAAAATATCAGAATATATAAAAAAAGTGTAGAAAATATGAGAATACAGTAACAGTGCTGAAAATATCATAAATAAAAAGCAGAACATATCAATAAACACTATTTTCGATACAGTATGTGTGATAATATCAGAACACAGTGAACAGTATGTGAAAAGCAGTATGCAGTTTGTGAATACAGTATTCATTCCTAGTCCCAGAGAGCAGAATATGATCTATAAGAGCATGAAATGATAATTTAAGCTTGCTCGCTGTCTCTGTTCACTGCAGAAGGACTCTGGAGGCGTTTCAAAGAGTCTCACCTTGGCATACGTGTGTGTCTCATAACTTCACTGCTGACCTTCCCTCCATTAGCACTCATCTCTGTCTGATAAGACCGTGTTCTGTTATCTGGAACGCACGCCGATTATTTTACCCAAGAGTCTCTGAGTGAGTGAGTGTGTGTGTGTTGTGTGTGCGTTTTTGAGCAGTGTGGGGAATACATAGACGCGCTTTAATGGAAACATACATAGAGAGACAAAGTGTCTCAAGATACACACACACCAAAAGATCAGAAACGCGGCGACGAAGAAAGGGGACACGTACACTGATAAGGACACTTCTCTGCACTTACGTAGAACCAGAGAAATAAACTCACTGTAACCACTGACACAAAGTGTCACAGCTGTCAGTACATCTCACATCTAGAGACACAGCACCATTAATCTCATCTCTAACTCAAACATGAGTCAACGGTGTATATGAGGACAAAAGCAGAAACCATCCAACATGCACATAAACGAAACACTTCCTTGCATAACCTTTCCCTTAGTGTGTGTGCGTCAATGAGACAGTAAAAATTAGAAATCATTAGAAACATTTAGTTTAAAAACATGTACCAACTCAGAAATATAGGGCCAGATTTACTAAACAGGACAAAACGCGAGAACGCAATTCCAAAGCACCGATGGGAGGGGAAACGCTGGCGGTGATTTATTACAATGCGACTAAGAAAAAAGAACTATTTCCCATTCATACCACATAATCTACCAGACAGCACAAATATCGCCTTTTTAAGACATGCTTTTTGTAAGGCGTTAATCACGCCACAGCAATAAATTGACGAGTGTAATCTTGTAAATCGGCTGCTGGCTTCAATTTTATAATCTCCTCCCAAAGATCGAAGGGCACTCTTGACCAATGCATATTCAATAAGGTTACCACAAAAAAAACCTGTGTATGCCTTTTCGCGCTAATTTCCCCTCGTGGCATTCTGACTTCCGCACTGTAAAAAATGAAACGGTGAGAAAACTAAAAGTTTCAGCAACAGCTCACAAGTTTTTGAGTTTTCTAACTTGTTTCAGTTATAAACAAAAAAGTTTGAGAAAAACACAAAAATCTCCTGAAGCGGTTGCCTTGAACTTTTAAGGTCGTCTCAACTTTTCATTTTTTCAGGGTATTGTTTAACGCCAAGAGGGTTTGTGCTGGCACAAGCTGATAGTAAATCTGGACCATAATATTTGTATTCAGTTTGTATTTGTACAGTTTTAGGAGAAAAAAAAATACTTATTTTTGTTCTGATACTTATAACCATCAAGTATAATGCATTTCAGAGTAAATAACATCAGTACATTTTCCTAAGGTTACTCCATTTTTCAAATATTTCAATTCAGATTGTAAATAAATGCATATGAATTAATGGGTCAAAGTGTATCTGGAAACAAGGAATATGAAGGGGGTAACAAGTCTCAAAATTCTTTACATTTAGTTACATTAAAAATCAAAACATTAAACTGACATCATATTTTTAAGTCTATTTTAATAATAATAATCGATATTACTCAAGATAAGATTTAAGCGTATATTATTAAACTGTACAGTAGTTTTCTACACCTGATGGATAATGCCAACTCATAGCTTACAGCTACATTTGCTTAAATGTTTTCAGATGGATTACCATGGAGTGTCTAGTCATGTACAACATAATAACAAGAAATGACAGGAGTGTGTGATGATAACAAGAGAGGAGAGGCAGAGAAGAGTGGAGGTTGAAAGTGTGAGGCAGGTCTGATAAAGGCAGCTGCTGACCCACTGATAATACAACAAGAAACAAATCCACTCCCTGCATGGTAGAAATCTTAGATTTTTATTTTCCTTTAATGACAAAAATTTCATGAAAACCATAAAAGTTTCAAAGTACCAAAGATATCATAGTTCTTGCTACTACTGTATAGTTATATTACATTAATATGGGTTTGCCTTCTATGAAGTTTATTACACAGCTTTCTGAATCTGTCATTTTGTGAAATAATTGTTAGTGTAGATGTGGTTATAGAATTCATTGAACAGTCAAGAGAGTGGGTATAGCATAAATTAAAAAAATATTTAGAGATAGTTTACCCAAAATTTATTTACCCACCCTTCATGTTGTTCCAAAACTATGATTTAAACAAAAAAAAACAAAAAAAGAGTTGAGTAAATGTTGAAAGAACTGTCATTTTCGGGTTAACTATCCCTTTAAGCCTGTACTATGTCATATCTTCGTTTTAGCATGATTTCAGGTTAAAATGTATATGATGGTATAAAGGAAAATCTTTATAAGTTTCGTTACCGTTTTAATGGTGCTGTATCTGTAATAATGTTACATGATTTTTTAAAAGAAATGAAAGAATTTAAAATCTTTTTAGATGACACCTGCCAAACACATTTCAACAACTCTAAGAAACAGAATTGTCAGTGTTTTGATATTTGATTTGATTTGCACACAACTAATTTCTTTGCATTTTTAGTTCTACAAAACCCTATTAACAACTCTTTACATTTCCGTTATGCTGGACACGACGTGTTAAAAACAAAACTGTTGGATTGTAGCTAGTATTGTTGGGCTGTAGCATCTCCAGCCTATGGAGGCACATTCATTGAGTGTTCAAACACAGCTGAACACATGGGAACAAGCAATCATTTTGAAAGCACTGTTATTGGCAGCTGTTGTTCACAGATTGTCAAATGGAACAGTAACAGATTGTACTTTTTATACAACAGAATGTGCATTCAATATATTATCATTTTAATCTAGTTTAAGGATAAAATCCTATTTGGTCACAAATGTGACTCAGATGACAAAGGTAGCAGAAAGAGAGGAAGTTAAAAGCTTGATTTCTTTAATGCAAGAATCATTATTGTACATTAACAATTCAATGGTCTCTGCACAGCTTTTTTTACAATATGTACCACAAGTCTATGTCAGCACCTACAGGTATTTACATTACATAATGTTACAGTGGAGACAAAGGTACTGGGGAAAAGAGTGACAAAAGAGGATGAATGGAAAAAAAGATGGATGCTCAGGAAGAATGAAGGGAAATTACTGATTAAGAGATGTGCATGACAGCGGACGTATGGCTATCACAGTCACACTTGTGCCTGCTACTAGAGCAGAATTAAGAGAAGGGGGGGGGGGACGTCATGAATAACATTGACAATAATATTAAAATAAAACATTTGTTGCTTTTCAAAGCCGCAGCGTGGTAACTGAGAGCTGGGGCAGTGACAGGTGCTGGAGGAAGAGGCAGGTACCAAACACACAAACACACTCTAACACAAAACTCATCAGTCATACACTCACACACATCAAGTACTTGTATACACGCGCAATCGTACAGACATTGCTCATTATGTTGCGAACATGCACACAAAAATGTTTTCTCGTTTCCTGCTTCGATCGCATCTCAGTTCCTCTGTTAACACACCGTACATGCACACAATCAGCTCACGCAGCAATATAGTGAATGAGGGTTGTGTGTTTGTCGACAGGACCCTATGGAAGGGCACTTAGGCCTCTGCACTGAACACAGTCTCCCACCGATCACCTCAACTGGGCTCTGTAGACCAATCGGAGAATGTGCTGGGCTGTGGGGAGCACTGTTATTGGCTGCTTTTATTTCCTGGTCTGAATAAAGATGGGAGGATGACTGAAGAGTGGCATTTTTCACGTAGTTTGCGGTTGTTGTTTTCTTTTCTTAAGAGCTCAGATCATCCTATTGCGTTTGTGAGTGGGCGAGTCTGTTATGACATCATTGCACTGTGCGGAACTTCGTTTCCGAGTTCCGTTGTCGAGGTGGAGCGCCATCTCCTCGGCAATGAAAGTGTTGAGGTCCACATCGTGGAGACCATTTCTGCGGCGACTGGGGGCGGAGCTGGCACTCAGGTGTGTAGGTGAACCTGGGGCTCCGGAGCGCATACTGATACTCGCCATGGCTCCGCTTAGACCTTGAACACACAGGTAGGAAAACAAATACGAAATATAAATATCCATTTCACAACCCCTAATTAATCAAGACAACAACAGGCAACATGCTTCCACTATATGTATATCAAATTGTTTATAAATAGGCCCGCACATGACATGCGGGGGAAAAAAAATACAAATACATATATATAAAAAACATGATTTAACTAAAATGAGGAAACAAAATTGTAAATTGTGACCATGAGTAAATGAAAGTTAACAAATTAATAAAACACTTTTGCCCGCATTTCATGTGCAGGGCTGTGTAAAAAGGAACTATCATCAGTGATTCCAGTTTTTGTGCTCTGAAAACCTTACCTGTATTGGGCAGTATGATTTCTACGAACAATGCCAGAGGCCATAGAGTGAGCTGCTGTGAAAAAGTGTACAACGCATATTGCCCAAAGCAAGGAAGCGCTTTATATTATTCGCTTCAAAGATCATAAGACAAATTTCTTTGCTGTTCTTACACACACACACACACACACACATAGATATTATTATAGATCTAGATAGATAGTACCCACACAGTAGTCAACATTTGAAGTGGATCAAAACCTTTCTTCAAAGTTGTCCTAAAACCAAAACAATACCCATTCTTGTCTTAGGACAACTTTGATTCACTTTTTTTTTTGATCCACTGGGGGGTGAATTTGACTACTCTGTGTGTGTGTATAATATATATATATATATATATATATATCTATAATATATATTAAATATATATATATATAATATATATATATATATATCTATATATTATATATAGATACACCCCCACACGTGTGTGTGGTGTGGTGTGTGTTGTGTGTGTATGCATGTGTGTATGCAAGCCTTTCCATTTGCAAATGGACCTACAACAATCAGCCACTTAAATGGCACTGTCGTCAAGCTCACTCACCATGCACGAGCATGGCTTCCCTGAAAGGCTGCAGTCTTTTCTCAGAATTAATTGTCTCCGAGGATGGTTGTCGGCTTGGCGACACCATTGCACGTCCTTGGCGGGAGCCCTGAACTACGTGGCGTTGTGGCTTTACATAGGAACTGCTAAGAATGTCCTCACGCCGAGAGTCCCCTCCTTTTTCTTCACCCACTCAAAGGACATCTTCTATTCGTCTTGATTGACCAATCTGACTACCGTCATAACTCCGCGATGGCATCAACCGTTCGTCTGAAGATGTGTGGGGGGGGGGGGATCGACGACGACTTGGCATAAGCCTTTCTGTACGCATGTCCGAATCAGCCCAGCTGCATCAATGTCTCCTAATGTTTTATGCTCAGTGATGTCAGTCTCTTTTAAAAATTCTAATAAGAGCTTTAGAATTCAGAAAATGTTATACGGCATCAAGCAGAGAGCAAGTATTTCATATGAGGGAGAAACTGAACAGCAGGTAAATTATTGCTGATGATTAAAATAAGAAGCTTTTAATAATGTAATTATGTAAATGTTACATCATCAACTTCCAAAGCAATTGCACAACACCATACATTTTCATTCTGCCAGAACAGCAGCATCATATCCTCAGGAACAGCAGCCACTGTTCTTCAAAATATATAGGCAACAAATATACCACCTCAACCATAACTGGCAGGCATGATTGCTAGGCTGGAACTAGACTGAAATGAATTATACGCTTACAAAATCTTGAGATGGGGTGCATGAAATGATTCAAGAGATGGTAAAATCTCACCAAGGTGGTTAGAAGAAAAATGAGGGACTATAGAAAATGCACTTGGACTGAACAATTTCTGGTGAACTTACACACTGAACTTTTGATTGATAAATACAGAACACAGTAAGCAGGCAATCAAACTTGATCTGATCACATCCTATATGCTTTGAAAACGTTTCACAATAGCCAACTTGCTAAATCAGTCAATATGTAGGCAGTAATCTCCAGTAAACTGAACACACAAACACTCCCTGTTCCTGACAGCTTCTAATAACGTGACTCAAATCATCCACATGACACATCTGATATCCTCCCCTCCACATCATCTCTCATCACCCCAACCAAACAGACAAACTTCTGAATGACTCAAGGTTTGCTATAGCAGACAATGCTGTACACATCTGTGATGGGTTTAAGGTCTCATTACTGCAATCTATAATACACAACTATTCTAGGCTGTGAATAAGACTTCTACTGTAACAATGAAAGTTTCTGTCAGGAGAGAGGAATAAATCAACAGGATTTTAAAGAGCAGGTCATATGGGTTTTTGAAAAATCTCTCTTTTGCAGTTTATAACGTAGCTATCCTTAAATGAAAACAATCTGCAAAGTTGTTAATCAAAAAAGTGCATGATAAATATTGTCTCTCAAAAGAGAAAGTCGATTCTGAATCACCTTAACGAGTCGTCATATTTTCAAATCTTTTGCCCGTTACCAATATACGTCAATGGGTAACATTTGCTTAATCCCCACCTGCCCACGAAATACGAACAGAATCTTCCGCTAGTTAGTGTGTTTACATCATTTTGAGAAGACGCTGTGTTCAAGGATATACCACAGAATACATTCGAAGCAAAAAAAAGAAAAAACCCCCCCCCCCCCCCCCCACCTTTTGTTGTGCTCGTCACTTTACCGAGAACTGCTTCTCTAATCTTGGCTTTTATCTTCGTTGGCTTCTAATTTTCTTAATTTGGACTAACATGCTCTCCTAACCACAACCTGCAAGTACGATTGATACGCTATGTGTACATTTTCAATTGAGTGCTTAAAATATCAAGTTTTTGTGCTAATATGTGATGTATATCTAGTGCAGCTTTAGGTTTCCAGGTAAAGTACGATATTACCGTCTTACTGAAGTAGTTCTTATAATTCGCTGTGAACCCACTATTTCTTAAGAATGTCGATTAATGTAGACTGACGTTGTTCTAATTACTTCGTTTAATATTAAAGAATGTAGTGTAGCACACAGACTTCATAATCACTGTGAAATTGCCGTTTATTTTGCTGCACCAGCAGTTATAAGGTTAAGGCGGGAAAGACGAGTGAGTTAGGCTGCTGCGCCTGATACAGCTGTTCTGCATTCTGATTAAAAGTTAAGAGAGCGTTTTTTGTCTGTCGTTCTTCAAACATTACAGTAGACATATTTTGATTTACAAACTGTATTGTTTCATCAGTTAGTCACGTTAGCACTCAGCTAACATATCCATTATTGTTTTAAGTGTTCACAGTTTAGCAGCTAAACTTTAGCTGTGGGCAAGATTCGCTAGCATTAGTGTTTTTGTATTTTATGTCATTTTTAGAAGAATGGATTGGAGCACTATATTGTTGTTTTATGCAAAGGTGCTTTGTCAATAGCAGCGCTCGCTATACTTGCTCAAGGACTCCTCTCTGTGCCAATCACAACAGGCTTGGCCAGTTGACCAATCAGAGCAGAGTAGGCTTATGGAAGGGAGGGGTTTGCTCCGAACTTGCTTGGAACGAATCATTTCGAAATCATTGGCAAATGACTCTAATATGAAATGTTTTCTGACCTTAGATGCATTTTAACCTGTTGTAGGGGACTCCAACACAATATTAGGACACTTTAAAATACCATATGACCTGCTCTTTAAGAACTGCTGTCGGCCATGCTGTTGCTAGTCTCCAGCATACGCACAACCTACTAAACACTGTTCAACAGATTTATTTTAATTGGAAAATTAGTGGCTGGGATTTTAATTATTCTCAAAAAAAGTCATTTGTTCTGTGGTTCTTATTCTAATTTATGGAAAAACAGCGATACAGCTTCATATGATTACTGAACTTTAAAAAGGCGACGATTTAGCACAAATGACGCAGAACGAGTGAAGGAGACACGCTGAATGAAAGCACACATTTGGCACTAGAGGGCGCAGCCAGAGGCAGAAATGCAGCCGTTACCTCGGTAACCCTGTAAACAAAGCAGCTTCTACTTTTTTTCAAACGCCATTTAGATATTTAATTCGCTTTAGTCTTCACCAAGCACCAACTGTGATGGACCAACTATTGTCACTTGTATATGTTTGAGGGAAAACCTCAACGGTCAATATTGCCTCGCAATTGCCGGAAGCCCGCTTCTGAATGAAAGGGCCATCGCTAATCGTAAAGTCAGCGCATCACTGCACGCGTTAGAAGTCCTGGTTGCTTAGAAACGCGCTCTGAATGCGCGCTTACAAAGTCTCCTCTAAGGCAGTCATGTCACTCTGCAGCCATCCGTTGAATGCATCTCGGGCCCAAGGTGCACTCCTAACTCTTTTGATGAGGAAACATTCAAATATCTCCAAAACTTCCTAAGCGAACGATTAATTTGCATATTCTAACGCACATTGAAATCTGACATCACGGTATCATAACATGTGTTTTATTTTGCTCATAGCGTTGGACAATAAAGCTTTATTTTTCAGGCTAGATCAGCCAGTGAAAGATCAGATCTTTTTCCCCATTCAAAGATATAGGAGCTTCACTTGCATGCCCGAGAGGTATTTCAAAGATGGCCGCCGAGTGACAGCCTTTTCTTTAAAGCTGACTTTGTTTAATACTTAAAGGTGCTGTATGTAAGTTTTTGACTCTACTAAAGCATAAAAATACCATAATATGTTTGCAGATATTTAAGAAACATGCTAAGTTAACATACTTGTTAATCTGAAAAACAATGCTACAGTCAGTTATTCTCCTTTGAAAATGTGCTGTTTTGGTTTGTGAAACCCACCCACTGCCAGTTTACCCAATTGTATTTCGGCACCCCGGGTTGCCAGTTGGCGGAAAACACAGCGCATTTCATTTCATTCATCTTCAATGCACTCTCTCTTTGGGGTCGTCAATCTGGAACCCTTGTCAGTCAGTCAAGTTGGGAGGGGGGGGCCGGGTGAAAAAAAACCCCCTCTCCAATATTTTGAATTTGGACTGCAATACCTAGTTCAACCACTCGGTGTCAATCCTACATACAGCACCTTTAAAGACTTGAGCTATTTATTTTCAAACAAACTTTTTTTCTTAAATTTTATTTTAAATCTAACCTAAAACATGGCCTAACTACATATTGACTGATTCGTTATTATTGTTCGGTAGCACTTAACAGGTTCCACTGACATAAGTTAACTACATTAGTTAACATGAAATAACACTGACTGCATTTATTAATCTTGATTCATGATAATTTCAACTTTTAATGATACATTATAAAATCAAAAGTTGTGTCTGCTAATATTTAATGGAGCTAACATGAAATGTCTCCTTATATCCTCTTATTAAGCTAAAACACGTAATTTGAAAAATTTGCTCCTATGTTGAATTTTTTTTTTAATGTGCTCCTAAATTTTTCAACATAGGAGCACATGTGCTCCTTGGGAAAAAGATATGCATCAAGCCCTGCTTAAATCAAATACTCTAAGACTTTTACTCAAGTTGTTTTGAAATTGGTGACTTTTAACTTGTAGTGGAGTAATTTTCACTGTAAGGTATCTGTACTTTTACTCAAGTTTGGTTTTTATGTACTCTTTACAACTCTGCCTTAAAAGGTACATTTTAGAGTGTGTAGGTCCAACCAATGATATTGCTCCTTACAGCCTACACTCAAATGCTACTGGTTTGAGCTATAGTTAATGCTCATTCACACCAATGATGAGAGCTGTAGCGATATCTATAAAGTTTTAATAATCGTTCTAATTCTATGAGAATAGAGAAGTTCATTTCCAACTAGAACCTAACTGTTGAGGAATGATATCAATGGAATCACTTTCGGAGCAATTTTTTTCCAGCTGATAAACGCTAAAAACATTAGCCAATCAGAGTCTACTTGACTTTAAAGAGCTCAAGCATCTAAAGCAACAGATGACATAACTGTAACCTGTGCTTATAATAAGCAGAACGTTTCCGTTGGTACTGACACCAGCATATGTTGGTGTGGGCACTAATATGCTTAGTATGCATGTAGTATACATGGGCCTGTTGTCTTTGAAATCCTGCCAATTAACGACAAACCACAAACAGTTGCCTAGAACGCAACAGTCTGGTTCTCAACTTACCTTTGTATAGGTTAGTGACGGCAGTTGCAGCATTTTGAAAGGGAACCCACAAGGAAAGCCCCTGTTGTTGACACACTCTATCTGAGGGAGTGAGCAGACAGGAAATGTTTACGTTGCAAGTGGAGATACATCATTTCCCGTCCGAATAAGACACATATTTACCCACTGTATTTAAATAAAGACAAGAAAACACCCAAGACAACTAAACCCCCATCTGCTTTATATTTAGTACCTTAACTGCCTCTCACACTGGCTGTGTGTCATGAGATAGTGAGCTGCCTACTTAAACTGCACTTTTGGGCAGCATAAGCGCGCTTGGAATGTTCTAAATGCGTCTATGATGACCATAAGTGCGGTCTACATAAGCAGCTCTCTGTGTTTTGAGACACAGCCATTAATTACACGACGTCTAAATTTGATATGTAGCAAGAGGACTCTACGCCATTTTGTTGAGTAGCTTTAGTTTATCTGATTGTACCGGGTTGTCCAAACCACAACTTTGTGTATGAAAACATTGTTTTTTCGCAATTTTTGCCAACTTTTTAGTTGTATCAATTCAACAACAAATGTCAACAAAGCCAGCTCTGACACAGTAACTCACAATCTTTGAATTTAGCCTGCTAATCCTGCCTTCGCCATTTTGTTTCGCATACTATCATTGTTGTTAAAGAAAAATCTTACGTTTTCATCCGTTCATAACGTAGTTTGTATTCCTCGATCTTTTTGTCTGCATATATGACGTTTGAGTTCATAACAGAGGAGTTTTCGCTCACAAATCGAGTTATTTTCATCAGATGAACTCCTCCCTGCACTTCGCCATTTTGTTTTGCTGACAGACATCCAGCTGGGTGAAGCTTTTAATATCACAAAAAAATATCGTAAAAGTCGTTTAAATGTACTGTAGCTAGTTTTATTAATAAACACAGACGGGGAACCAGTGACATTTCTGGATTGTATCCTCACAGAAACTGATTTGTGTGTCCGTTTACATTGCTCGTCTGCCACTTAGCATCAATGCTAATCTGTAACGCCACCGACCTTCAACAGCCAAATAAAGAGACGAAATAATGTGAATTAAGCCCTGAATGTGTCTTTCACTACAAAATAACCTGTCGGCATCTTAATTTGATAACATTAGATTTAGTTGGGTGGTTGTCCGTTGAGCTTATGAGTTAGTGTCCTTTGTTTGCCTGAATATGGTTTAAAGGTGAGGACCTTAACCTCTTGTTTTATTAAGCTGATACAAAACAGTGCAAGAGCTTTCCAGGCTGGGATGTATCTGTGCCCACTCTCCCACCACCTGCCCAGTCTCAAAAAGAACAGCTGTAGCTGACAGTTTAAGGCCAGAGAAAAACCTTCAAAGTCATTTTACAATGGAAATTCATAACTACCACAAAAAAGCTTCTTTAAATCAACCATTTGTGTTTATTCTGCTTTAACTGTTATCTTGGCGTGGGCTCCGGGTTTCAACAGTATCAATGGTTCATATCTTAGAACTCAAAGAAAATAAGTGGTTTAATTTTTACATTTAAAAAACATCATCTCCTTTTATTACAACTTTTTCTCCAAGAATGTAGTACACTGATCAGAAGTGAACGTAAGTCAGTTATAATGTTTTCCAAACTCTTTTGAAGAAATCTTAGCTTACGTTCTAGTCATCAAAGAATCCTTACATATGCATATTTATAGATATATATATCTACTATATATATACACACACACACTTAGTCAACATTTGAAGTGGGTCAAAACCTTTCATCAAAGTTGTCCTAAAACTAAAATACATTCTTGTCTATCTTACACAATTTCCACATAAATATTAACCAGCACAAATGTTTTTGACATTGGTAACAATAATAAATAAAATAATTCTGCCAAAAAATTAGTTTTGCCATAACAGGAATAAATGACATTTGAGAAATTGTAAAAGATCTGTCTCCAGAATTATTAGACTCCTTGGTAAATATGAGCAAGTGAAAATAAAGTCTGATCCATCATTCGAAATATTCACAAAAGTTAAACTTTCACTTAAGTAAAACAATTGGATGTGGGGCGAAAAAAAATCACATTATAAAATAAACGTTTTCTCCAAAAAAAAAGAAAACAATGTGTGCTGCATCATCTAGTCGGTGTAGAATTTGTTCTGTTAACTAAAATTGCTTGTTTTGAAATGGCGCTGATGAAAATCAAGACAAAACAGATTTGTTAAAAAAGTAGCATTTAATAAGGAAAGTATGTTTCTTGTACCCAGTAGGAACGATAACTGCACACAAACATCTTGGTTTTGGATGGCACACAAAGAAGTTCCACTTTTGCAGTGTGTGCAGGTGCAGTGAGAACTGTGTCATTTCAGTTTTTAAATCATGAATCTCTATACACACATCTGGATCTACATGTCTTCCACACTCCACTTGTATGCCATCTCTTGGACAGCTTTCTTATCGGCTATCCTGCTGTACCGCTTCTGCTCATAACCATTGGACCTAAAGGATCAAAGGAAAAGTCATTTAAACCATTTTCTCAGGTTTGCATTAGTTTGCTCATGATATTTCAAACCAGCTGTCACTCATCAAAACCTCTTACCTGTCAACTCCATCCCAGTGATACCCTGGCATAATGTTAAAACGATTCGGAGGTGGAGGTGGACCTTTGTAACGAGGTTTTTCTGGAGAAACAAACATTGTGATATTGCGATTAGTACTGTGGTCTAGGTTTTTGCTAAATATAAACACAAAGTAATAATTGTCAATGAGGTGTCAAAGCATGCTAAACCCTTTCTTATCTTGGGTGGTGACTTTAATTGTGTTTTGAATCCTGAATTGGATCAAAAGCCACCTAAAAAAGTTCATTCTAAAAAAGGACGAGCGCTTCAGGGGTTTTATAATGGTCTTAGTTTATTTGAGGCCTGGAGAGTAAGACAGCCAACTGAGAAAGATTACACTTTTTTCCATCATTTTTCATCAGTCATTTTCAAGAATTGATTATTTTTTAACATCTCTACTGGTCCTTGAGAGAATTAATGCATGCCATATAGGGACAATTAATATTGACCATGCTCTTGTAACGCTGAGTATAGCACCACCCTATAGATGCCCAATATTTAAATCTTGGCATTTGAAAGCTTCTCTTTTATACAGCCAAGAATTTTTGCAATATTTGAAGAGCCAATGGAATTTTTATTTTTTAAATCAAATTAATTGTTAATTAATTGAAATTAATTAAATGACTTCCTGGAGAACATTCCACTGCCATATTTATCGGAGGAAGATGGGAACACACTGTGTAAACACATTTCTAAGCAGGAGGTTATAGATGCCATCATGTCACTTAAAAGTGGAAAGTCGCGAGGGCCTGATGGCTTCATTCCAGAATTTTATAAGGAATGCAGGGACATAATAATTGACCAGCTTCATAACATGTTTATACATTCCTTTGAATCAGGATGTCTCCCATCCTCATTGTACCAAGCAAATATTTCATTAATTTAAAAAAAAAAGACAGACCCTATATGGAATGTTCCTCTTATCGCACAGTATCTCTAATCAATGTTGATGCTAAAATTCTATCCAAAATACTTGCCAAAAGATTAGAGTTATATTTGCCACACCTTATTGTGCCAGACCAAACTGGTTTTATTCGTTCACAAAATATTAGACATCTTATGGGCATTGCACAATACTGCTTTACCAACTCAATGTAAGGCCATGGTCATTTCTATGGATGCTGAAAAAGCTTTCGACTGCTTGGAGTGGAAATATTTGTTTGAAGTTCTGCGACGTGTGGGTTTAAAGGATAACTTTGTGAGATGGATAGAAATAATATATAGGGCACCACAAGCAGCAGTCCTGTAAAGAATCATCCACTGAAGGCGAGCATAAGTGAGAACCCAAGTGCAGTTTATTACAGGTGATACCAAACAAGAACACCAGACTGACATGAATAGCAGAGCCGACGTGACATAAAACAGACTGACTCAACAACAGCGGTAAAACATTCAAGTACACGACGAGGGCACCATAAGGGAACATGAAGCTACTTATCGAAACAAGAGGGGTCACATGACATGAATCAAACCAAGGGGACCAAGACAAATGATCAGGAGATATCAATCAGAACATGGAAACCGTACACCAATGGCAGGAGACAGGAGGCAAGGGACGCAGACACTAACATGGACCCATGAAACAATACAAATAAACGGACAGGAAATAACCTGAACATGAAACCAAAAACCACAACATATAAGGCTCCTGACGCCTAATTAAACATCCACCCCAACTCAACACACAGTACAGGTGGGGGGTAGGACTGGAGGTGGTCCAGGCGGGCGGGATGGAGGGCCAGGAATGACGAGGACGGCAGAGAGGGGGGAGCCATGGCGGAGCAGGCAGATCGTTCTTGAGAGTTCTTGAATTGCCCTTCCCCCTTTGCACCCGTGGCAGGACAGACAGTGAATTCATGAACGGCCTCCATGGCCGTAAAAGGACAGGCGGTGAATTCATGGACGGCATCCGTGGCCGTGGCAGGAGAGACGGTGAGTTCAAGAACTGCTTCCGTGGCCGTGACAGGGCAGGCAGTGAGTTCATGAACGGCCTCCTTGGCCATAACAGGACAGACAGTGAGTTCATGAACGGCCTCAGGGGCCGTGATCAGGACAGGACAGTGAAGTTCAAAACGGCCTCCCTAGTCATGACAGGGCAGACCGTGGTTTCATGGCCGGCATACATGGCTTGACAGGGCAGGAGTGAGTCTGAAACAGCATCTGTAGCCGTGACAGGGCAGGCGTGAGTTAGGAAGTGGACGCCACCACCTAGCGGTCGCAGCAGTGCTAACCACTTCTGGAGGCAAGGAAAGGCGCTTGGAGCGGACTTCGGGATAGGAAGAGGCCTCTGGAGCGGGAAATCGTGGCACAGGAAAGGCCCTTGGAGTGGAATCGTGGACAGGAGAGGCCTCTGGGGCAGACTCAAGCACAGGAGAGGCCTCTGGGGTAGACTCGTGGACAGGAGAGGCCTCTGGAGGGCAGTGTGCAGCCCACACGCTCAAAATGGCAACCACCATTACAGGAAGGGCAGCAGAGTATGGCATGACCTCTAAGACAGCGTGGCTTGAGAGCGCTGAAGTCACCGGGATGCCTGCAGCTCGCACCGACATCAGAGGTGGGTCCATCACACTAGCAATCAGTCTTTTGAGTCTTGGCCCAAGCTCCGCATTCGCAGGATCTTGGCTACTATAGCCCCCCCCCCAAAAAAAAATCCTTAGAGGAAATCTTGGTGACAGCCAGTACGTGGAGAGGCTCAGGCGTGGCGGCCATCTCGGCCGGGGACTCAGCCGTGGCGGCCATCTTGGACGGGGACTCAGCCGTGGCGGCCATCTTGGCCGGGGACTCTGGCATGGCGGCCATCTTGGCTGGGGACTCTGGCGTGGCGGCCATCTTGGCCGGGGGACTCAGGTGTGGCGGCCATCTTGGCTGGGGACTCAGCCGTGGCGGCCATCTTGGCCGGGGACTCAGCCGTGGTGGCCATCTTGGCCGGGGACTCAGCCGTGGCGGCCATCTTGGCGGGGGACCAGCGTGGCGGCCCTCTCATGACGAGATTATGGAGGAATCAGCTGAGACGTGCCGAGACGATAGATAGGGTGGAACATTTTTTTGAGAGATTCTGGTGTGGGTGGCCTCTTGAACGTAGCTCTCAAGGTGCATATGGAAGATCTCTGAGTGTCAGCATGCGTGCAAGCTCTGGTTGGCGATGTGACGTGAAGAGGCCGGGGTACAGGACATGAGTTAGCGGACTCTGGCTTGGCAGCAGATGTGATCAGGCTTTGAGTTGTAGACCGAACGAGCCCTAAACTTTGACTATCTGGAATGATGTGAGCACTCCTGTGAGTAGCAGACGGACGTTAGCAGGCTTGGTTGCAGGCATGAAGTGAGCAGAACTTGGCGTAGCAGACAGAGGTGAGCAGGCTTTGCTGGCAGGCATGACGTGAACAGGTTAGGCTTGGCAGGCATGACGTGACAGAACTTTGGGAGTGTCATGTTCCTCCTCCAGACACCCACAGGAAAGCAGATACACTCAAATGCAGAGCAAAGTCTATATACCGTCTATTGACCAGTGTGGGGTATTACGTGGCATTAAACGTGGCATGTCTTTACTTAAACCAAAACGAAAAATTTCTTTTAAGAAAGTATCATTGAAGTCCACTTGATTGTAAAGTTCACAAAAGTCCTGAACATAATCCTCTAAGGAGCGATTACCTTGACGGAGGCGAACTAGGCGATCTGCTGGGTTCATTGTGGTGGTCGTGTATTCTGTAAAGAGTCATCCACTGAAGGCGAGCGTAAGTGAGAACCCAAGAGCAGTTTATTTACAAGGTGATCCAAACAATAATCCAAACTTGACTTGACTTGACTTGAAAGCATAGTAGCATAGCATAGCATAGCATAGCATAGCATAGCATAGCATAGCATGAGCAGACTTGACATAAACAGACTAGACTCACCAACAGCGGGTTAAATACATTCAATACACGACGAGGGCACAATGGGAACATGAAGCTACTTATAGGAAACAAGAGGGTCACATGACATGAACAAACCAATGGGGAACAAGACACATGACTAAGACTACCAATCAGAACATGACACATACACAAGGCAGAGAGACATGAGGCAAGGAAGCATGACACTAACAGCAGGAAAAAATAAAGACATGGAAAACATGAACATGAAACAAAACACCACATTACAAGTCCTCACAAATGGTTTACACTCTCCTCCATTTGATCTGAAGCGAGGCACCAGACAGGGTTGCCCTTTATCACCATTGCTATTCGCATTGGCCCTTGAAACTTTGGCAGTATCTATTAGACAGAGTCAACAAATTAAGGGAACTCAAATTGGTAACACTACTCATACCATCTCACTGTAAGCCGATGACATGCTCTTATTTCTCTCTGAGCCAGAACTGTCGGTGCTAGCGCTGATTGATCTGATAGATAACTTTAGTTATTTTTCAGACTACAAGATTCATTTGAATAAATCAGAGGTAACTCCATTGGGCAAGTGGGGAGACTCAGCCCCATCTTTAATGTTCCCCTTCAAGTGGCCACTTAATGGATTTGGCTATTTAGGTGTTCATTTTTCTCCCAATCTGAAAAAGTTATTCAATCTTAATTCTGTCCCAGTCCTGATAAGTGATCTAGAACGACGGACGGATCTCCCAATTTCTTGGATAGGCAGAATAAACTTGATAAAAATGAATGTACTTCCTAGATTACTGTACACTTTACAGATGATTCCATTATATATTGCCAAAAAGATCATTGGAGATTTAGAAAAGCATTTCAGTAGGTCTATTTGGCATCAGAAAAAGCCAAGAATTAAATTATCCAAATTGCAATTACCTGTAGACAAAGGTGGCTTAGCACTAGCTGATTTAGGTTTTTATAATTGGGCCTGTCACATAAGAATTATTTTGAGGTGGTTACAACAGTCCCCAGAAACAGAAATAGATTCATGGTTTGTTCGTCCCTTTTCTTTACATTAGGTGATTTCTGCAAAACGGAAGTCCATTGGCTCGGAAATTTGCAACAACCCCCTCTTACAAAGTGCTCTGAAGACCTGGCGAGATATCCAGCGGTTTTCCAGCGGAGATATCCAGAAGTACATTTTCATCACCGTTGATTCCTCTTATTATGAACAAAGCCTTTCTCCCTGGGCTTCAAAATAGTGTTTTCCATTAATGGGCCAAAGCAGGAATTTGGTCAATGTCAGACTTATATAACAGGAATTCTTTGTTATCATTTCAACAGTTACAAGAAAAGTATGGGTTACCTTCTTTTCATGTTTTGGTTTCCTTCAAATTAAACATTTCATTGACAAAACTCTTACTTTCCCCACAGATCAAGAAATGTGTACTAAACTAGATCTATTTTTGAAGCACTCTTTGAACACAAGGAATGTTATTTCTAAGGTTTACACCTTGTTAGTTTCTAATTCAGGAAAAACTTGGCAAGCATTGTTATCAGGGTGGGAAAGGGACTTCGGCAGGGCACATGAGGAGGAGAAATGGTCAAATGCCATGCGAAATACGAGGAGGCACAAGAAACACAGCTTAAAATACTACACCGTATACATTGTACTCTTTATGTACTTTCTAAGATGAAGCACTCACCAGTCTGCCACCAGTCTAAATGTAAATCTGGTTAGCAAAGCTTGATTGTATATCGAATTGCATTATTGAGAAAGACCCTTGGTTTTTTATTTTGGGAATGTGTAAAGAGGACAGTGGACTGACACGTTTTCAGGTCAAGCTGGCAAGCAAATTATTATTCGTAGCTCGTAAATGTATACTTGTTGTGTGGATTAAAGATAAACCTCCAACAGTGGACAAGTGGTACAATGGGATTTTCAGAATTCTTCCTTTCGAATGTCTTGGGGCCGTTAGCAATGGGAATGAGGCTGAATTTGAAAACTTTTGGTCCCCATTCTTTGGTAGTCTCCCTCAGAATATGTCACAAGTTTGTAAAAAAGGCTGAGTAGGTTTAAATTGGAAATACTAATATGCTTTCATAGGCTACTGGAAGGCACATTCTGTCTATGTTTATTTTCGTTAACATTGTATGTAATGCTTCTGTCTCTCTCCTCTTCTCTCCTCTCTTCTCTCTCCACTCCCCTCCCTCCAGGACATTTACAACACCTGTCTCACCCGCAAAGCCCTCTGCATTACAGGTGATCCCACCCACCCAACACACAGCCTCTTCAGTCTGCTGCCATCAGGGAGGAAACTGCGGAGTCTCCAGGCCAGGACCAACAGACTGAAGGACAGCTTCATCCATCAGGCTGTCAGGAAGCTGAACTCCTTCCCGACCTTGCCCCCCCTCCCCTCTTTTGCCCGATGCACCACTGAACTCTGACCCTCTGATTGACTCTCCCACTCCCCCCTCCCAAATTCACACACACACAATGTCACTTTAATCTGTTTGAATAAGCTCTTTTGCACTACAAAATCATTATATCTGCACTTTTGTTTACTTTACTGGTTTGCACTCTTATCTGCCATGCGCCTTGTGCTGCTTAATATATTTTTTTACATTTTACCTTCTGTGTATAATGTCTAGTTGTATTTTATATTAAATCTTGTATTATGTTTACGTAGGTATCTGTAGCACCAAGGTCTGAGAGTAAGCAATTTTCAATTCTCTGGTGTATGTAACGGTACATGTGGAAGAATTGACATTAAAGCAGACTTGACTTGACTTGACATGTTGTTGTGGGGGGTGTTCAAGTTTTTCCTTGATTTTTATTTTGTTGTGTGTGTGTGTTTTGTTTTTCTATTTGTAAAAACAATAAAAAGTTATTGTACAAAAAAAAAGTTTAAAATAGTAAACAACAGGGACATATGGCCAATTTGGGCATTAATCCAAATTTAACTTTGATTCATGTTAATTGAGCATTTGTCTTTCTTATTGCGAAGGCATGGAAGCCATTGGGGTCTCCATCCCTCTATTGCTCAACCATCCGATCGAGGTTCTTTTTCCAAATATCGGGTGTGGGGGTGTCGGGGGGGGTGGATGGGTGGTGTCTTGCTAGCGGCTTCTGAGCCTCCCGCATGGCATCGATCACGTTCTGCTGCATTTCTTCCTGAGAAAGCCTGAATGAGGACAGTACAGATGTCAAAGCTAGTGACAAATCACAATATAATATCTGCACTTGAGCACCATAAAATGAACCTCACCCTTTTCCCCATCGTGCATATTTTTCATCCTTCTCTGCTTTTTCTCCTGCTTTCTTGCTAAGCTCGACTCTTTCTGACTCCAGGTCACGTTTCCTACCCGACCGAAATATTGTCTCTGCATTTCTTGATGCCTCTGAAAAAGCAAAAAAAAACATTAATACGTAATTAATTTTAGAATACGTAATTAACTTTTGAATACACAACATAATCAACTGCTTTTCAAAAGACCTTCAAGAGGCTGGTTGCGCTTTTCCCTTTTGCGAATTTCTTCCTGTTCTTTCCTCAAAATATCGACTGAGACAAGCCCTGCAGCTCCAGACAGCATTCGAGGGGCCTGAAAACAAAAATGGTATAATTTTTGTTTAAGTCTTAATATAAATATATATGCTACAACTTTTTAAAAAATGAACAAGAAAAATTTTAAATTTGTTAGTTATTTTACGTGGGATCCATTGAAAAGTGAATTATTTTATGAACGCTGTTAATAATTTAATGCACAAAAGGGGCATGTCTTAAAAGCCAAAAAAAAAACAAACAAAAAAACAAAAAAACAAAAAAAAAAAAAAAAAAAAAAGTAACAGTAATACTGTTGTGGATAGCAATTAAATAATCAATGATTTCTGCTGAAATGGGTAATATTTTACATTACTTGCTGTGGAATCAGTATTATTTAAAGCAGTGGCTCTCAACCTGTTTGTCCAACTCATTGTCCAACACAATAATTTAAGGCCCCCCATATACTTTTTTCAGGTATTTTCTCTGGTAATTGCGACAAAACTGCTTGTTTTCAAACTCTTTTAGTAACACAAACATATAAATCAACCACAATTAATTTTGTGATTCCAGAAGTTTCAAAAACTGTATGTTCTTAATAAAGACAAACGTTGTTGAAGGAAAATGAATGAATGAATGAATGATGCATATAAATAGTGCTTTATTGTGTATTGTTGTACACACAAAGCGCTTTACAATCATATGGGGGGGGGTCTCTCCTCAACCACCAACAGTGTGCAGCATCCACCTGGATGATGGGACGGCAGCCACAGGACAACAGCGCCAGTGTGCTCACCGGCTACAGGTGGAGAGGAGAGAGCGTCATAGAGCCATGTGGATGGGGATTATTAGGAGGCCATGAAAGACAAGGGCCAGTGGCGGCAATTTGGCCAGGATACCGGGCTTACACCCCTACACTTTACGAGAAGTGCCATGGGATTTTAATGACCACAGAGAGTCAGGACCTCGGTTTAACATCTCATCCGAAGGATGGTGCTTTTTACAGTATAGTGTCCCCATCACTATACTGGGACGTTATGACCCACACAGACCACGGGGTGAGCACCCCCTGCTGGTCTCACTTTCACCTCTTCCAGCAGCAACCAAGTTTTCTCAGGAGGTCTCCCATCCAGGTACTGACCAGGTACTGACCCTGCTTAGCTTCAGTGGGCGACCAGTCTTGGGCTGCAGGGTGATATGGCTGTGGCAAAGAAAAATAGTATGATTACAGTATACAGTGTATACAGAATTATAACATAAAAAAAAAAAGAAGTCGGCAGTCAATAGCTCGTGGTAGGGTGCGACATATAGTGCAACTGCGCTCACAGCGACCCGAGTTTGAATCCCACCTTGAGGTCCTTTGCTGATCCCGCTCCCCTCTCTCCACCCCAATACTTTCCTGTCATCTCTCCACTGTACTCTCAAAATAAAAAGCCCATGACTTTATAAAAAACCTAAAAGTATAAATAAATTATATTATTTAATTAATTTTAAAACATCCTGCAGCCCCTCTTACGTTTGCAACGGTTCCCTAGTGGGCCCCAGCCTCCTGGTTGAGAACCACTGATATAAAGGATTTTCAGCAAGGATGTATTCAGTTGTCAAAATGTGACAGTGTGTAGACATTTATAATGTTACAAAACATTTCCATCAAAGAAATGCGTTTCTTTCCTTGTCATCAAAACATCGGTATGTATGGTTTCTACAAAAAAAAGGATTTAAGCAGACAAACGTTTTTCAACAGCGATAATCATAACTGTATCTTGGGCACAAAGCCGGCAATATTAGTTGATTTCTGAAGGATTACCTGATGGACTGGGAGTAAGGATGCTAAAATATCCATAGATCGAATACATCACATTTTAAAAACATTAAAATAGAGAGGATTTAAATAAGTAAATACTTAATAATATATTGTCTATTGTATTTCTGATTTCAGAAGGGTGACAATATAAATTCTCAAACTTTTGAACCGTAGTATAGACAAAACTTATTTTGCATTATTTTTATCCTTCGAATACTATTTGTCTAAGTAAATCCAAATTGGTGAGCTTGTTTATTTACAGATTTAAAAAACAACATACAGAAGTATACAACTAAAAAAAAGCAGAGGGCAGAGGAGGAACTCAGAATGATTACAGAAAGTCTTTTAAGCCGATCACTTCCACTTGCCAGGTCCCCGGAAGGCCTCCAGCTGCTTGATATCATCTGGGCGGTCATCTATCACTTCTGCAATCTTAAAAAGGAGGGATTTCCAAACGGAGTAGAACATTTAACACTGCGCAGATTACTAGTCATGCCTTGAAAATACTTTTCAATAACCAAAGTACTTAAATAGGGATACTGATAGACCGACTGCAATCATATACGTTTTAGGAATAAGAAATTAAGGGAATACAATAGGAAAAGTTTTGGAAGAAAGTGTAAAGAGTAATTCATAAACCGTTTAAGGGTTCCAAAGTTATTAAGTATTTACTTAAGCTGCTTTTGGCATTGTAACGAAATTACGCGTTATTGGAATGCTTTTTGGAAAAGGTGTTGGGTTGACTTTCAATTTTGTAAAAAGATTCCCATACTTTGAATAAGCATTTTTCGTGGACGCTTGAGAATGATCCTATTTATACATTTAATGAGTATATGCCATCAGAATTGTCTATGTACCCTCTTACAAGATTTTGGTTATGTCTTTTCGCTTGTTATGCTGTACTTTTTGGAACTATGAAAAATATGGTTGGTTGTTGTTTGCCAAGGGACAGTTCTCAGCTCTCTGCTTTATTGTGGCACTTTGACTTATACGAATCAGAGGGATACATTATAGGTTAAATGGAATTGTTACAATTTACCCCCGGTTCAAGACCAAGATTAAGACGAAGGTCCCAAAAACTAATGCCAGTCTGGGCTGTTTCAGCTGAAAGAAACTTGCACTGAGTGATCTTAAAATATGTCAGATTCATTGTTTTGCCACAAGATGCACACCAGTAATGTTTTTACTAAAGCATGTTTATAAAGAGTACTTAAGTGTCCTAATTGAACAGTGGACAGGCTAACCTTTGTGCGTCCCTCCCGTACGTAACAAAAGTGGGCCTTGCAGGACCCGATTGACGTTAAACTGAACTCATTTTTATTTAGTACAGAAGGAAAGCTAATTTGATCCCATTTTATAAATTTTTAATAATTCATTGATGTCGTTTTGTTGGGGAGGGGATTTGAGGAGGATTAGGAGCAAAGAAGCAATTTGTCACCGATCATCAAAAAAAACAAAATAAACGAACAATTCCCGTCCAATTTCATCAAAAACCTATGGGAAACTGGAATGTGGTCATGAGTCCTTCTGACGCAATGCTGGTGGAATAAACGTCATAGATTGCAATTATGGTTAATGCCAATAGAGGTGCCATAGGACTATGGAGTCTAACTGAGCCAAACCAAGTGAAACATTTAAAATATGGGATATTGAGGCTCAGATTGGTTACTAACATTCAATATATATTGAGGCCATAAAAAAAATCCATATTTTGTACGAAAAAAATTTAAATTTGACTGAATTATACAAGAAACATATGAATATTCATACAAGGTCATGAAATAGGGAATAAATATTTAATTAGTATTTAACAATTAAATATGATATGCCATAACCCATAGGTTCTCACTCATCATCTCAAATTTAAATGTTTTAAGTCAACAAAATTGGAAACTGACAGTCATTTCCCAGAAGAAGAAATCAACAAACAGTTTAATAATGGGTTTTCTATGGAGGAGTGTGTACGATGCTTGGTTTGTTGTGTATGTGAGTGTTTTCTGCACTGGGTAATTCTGTAGTCTCAGCCTTCGTTTGTGGTAAACTCCTTCATGTATTGTGCCAGATTGGTATATAAAAAAACTGTAAGATAATGAAAAAACAGTTTTTATACATTCCAGTACTTCCTATGTGGGTCAAAATGAACGCACGAGGGACACTTGTTGCTTTTTTTATAACAACCACATAAACCCCTCAAATCCACTCTTTTGTTTGTGTATTCCCAGGGAAAAGTGTGACACAAGTAAAGAGCCTTGGAACAATAATGGATCAAACACACGATTTTAAAAGTCTTTAAAAATCAGTTTTGGGTCAAAATGACCCGAGGGACACAACCTAAGCCCTGTCTGTGAAACCGTGCCTTAGTCTTATTATTAATAGGCCTACATTTATTTTAACTGGTGATGCAGAAAAGAGGGGAGAGAGAACTTTATAAATTGTTTAGCATTTAAATGTTACTCACATGGTAAATAACATTTCCAATGCAAATGAATACATTTTCCATCAAGTTGATCTGAATTAGATACCATTAGTATTTGTTGTTAAAATGAGATGCTTTAGTTCCAAACATCAGTACGTTCATCTCTGACTAGATTCAGCACATGATTCATGTTTAAAGTGTGTTGTGAAGAAGAATATCTGTTTTCTCTAAGAAATAACCTCTGTTGAAACTTTCCAGTAGTTGTTTAACTCCAAGGTCACAACTTTTATTTACAGAAGCATATGCCTCTATGATCACATGCAGAGGATATTTTCCAGGATATGTCTTTTGGACTGAATCACTTCCTCTGATCTGCAGCTGCACGGCATCTCATTGAAAAGACAAACAATCTTACCCTCATTTCTTTTTATAGGCCATCTTTGTAGTTTCTGTTTCATATTTTCATATGTTTAAATTCAAATAAAAAGTATTACATTTTCTACTCAGCTGGTGATAATTAAAATAATGCCAAAGTGATTTTAAAGATGTCAATAAGACGATGACAGTGAGGGGTACAAAGAAACTCAAATGTAAAATCTTCATCAAGATTTTCAATTCGAAATGAACACATTCTGCTGCTCTCTGTCAACTGTGTAAAAGCTGTTTCTGGACTGCTTTTTTCAAAAGAAACGAAACTTAAAGTTTGGGGGGATTTCCATCTTGTTGAGGTGTGGCTACAAGATATTCCCTGCCTCTTAAGCAGCTGTTTGCACCGTATGAATTTGTCATCCAAGAGGTAAGCATCATATTTCTTTTACACTATATCGAAAAACCTCACAGCACCTCTTTATACAACAGCAGATGGACAGTTTTCTTTGTTTTATCTAGATTTAAACATGTGGGCAGAGGATGATTTGTATCCAGGTGTGCCGTGTCTCCAAAGCTACACGGAGCCTGTAAATGGTCAAATATACCTCATGTATCATGGGACCTCTCAATACGCTGCACAGCAGATCATGGCCTGTGGCTTTCGGCCATCTGCAAATGGCATGCTTGGACAAGGCGTCTACCTCAGCAGAGATCTTAATAAGGCCAGCAGATACCCACTTAATCTACCTGAGCATGAAAGAGTTGTTATTAGAGTGCAGGTTAATGTTGGAAGAGTAAAAAAAATCGACTACCAAGGTCATCCAATGCAGAAAACCTGGCACGATCACGGGTACGACACTGCCTGGTGCCCTCCAAACTGTGGCATGGTGCCGAGCGGCCTGGAAGAAGACTGTATTTGGGATCCATGCCGGATTCAGATCATTGATATCATTTACCCAAAAGTGCAGTTTTCATGCATTTAAAAAATATAAATATAATATAAATATAAAATATAATGTGACAAATGTCTGGTTCTATATGTTTTTAAAGAATAAAACATTGCTGTCAACTTAATGTTTGCATTGCTGAAGTTATATTTTAGATTTTTTTTTTTTACACATTTTTTACACATTGTGTTTTCGTGCCTGTGTTGAAAATCAAGACTAAAATCAAGGTTGTTACTGAACTGAAAGAAATTACTGGGAAATAATATTTGTTTAGTTTACATAGCTCAAATGGTTAGAAAAAGAATCTAAGGCAAAATATAAACTGTGTTAGTTTAGGTATTTTTGTCATTTAAAATGACTAAAATAGCTTAAATATTAAATAAACTACTGACTTTTCCTGAATTAAATTAGATTTGATTGAGCATAACTGAAATACAAATTCATATTTTATACTCTACAAACACCAGACAGTATAGTAACATGCAGGCCAATGCAGAAGAAACTGTGCTTTTGTCCCCGATATTTACATTTAAACTAAGAGCTGTCAAACCCAAAGAGATATTCTTTATAAAAAATAAGAGTCAACCACGCCTACCAAAAACGGCTCGTTCTAACAAGCCAACACATGTCTACGGCAAGGTGTGGGACGATTGCATAAACACCGGCCAAATGTTCACGTAAGAAAGAAGGCGTAAATTTATTCTCGTGTAGTATTGGTTTGCCGCAGCGGGCGGTGTGTTTCGTTGTGAAAGCGATACTATTTTGTTTGGTCTTCCAAAAGAAGACGATATACGCATCGTCATGCCTAGAGCTAATCTGTGCAGGTCGCTGTGGGAATACATCAACTTGTTGCTGTGGATCGCCGGATCGACTTTCACCATGGACGAAGCAAAGTCCAGCCCGGGGTCATCACATGTGGTTACCACAAGCCCTCCGGATGCTCCTTCGTCGAATCAGCCGACCGCGCCGTTCTCAAGCCCACGGATGCTCACGGTACACTCTGGTGAGGGGTGTAACATTTCCGTCTCACGTTTGAGGTATTTGGCCAATCACAACGCACGGGATAGCTGGCCAATCAAAGCACACCACGCTTTTCAGAACGATGAGCTTTGTAAAAATCGACGTGTTTCAGAAGGCGGGGCAAAGAGGAGAAACAATAATATACAGTATATGGAAAATAATGTGTTTTATGAACCTTAAACCGCATAAACACATTTTTTTGCAAGCCACCAAATACATAACATGAATTTTTTAATTGCATCATATGACCCCTTTAATCATTTTCAGCTCAGTATTACATTTACAAAAATAATTATGTTTATATTCATGTTGGAAAAATCTCTCATTAACATAATGTTAAAAGAAATTGAAATAACAATAATGTTACTAAACTAAAATCTAAAACGTCTTCTTGTGTTTCTCATAATTAAATTAAGGTCTATTGGAGTTCTTTTACTTAACAGCACAGGATATTTCAGCGTTGTTCTTTGCCCATTTCCTTCCTGAGTTTTTCTCATGCCTGTTATTTGGAAGTTCCCATGTCCCAATTTATTCTTGGCTGGCTGTATTATGATTTATGCCTGCTGATTTGTATCATTATGTCGATCTCTGCAGCCTTTTTTTAGCCTTAGCCTTATTTGCAATCTGCTGATGTTGACTTTAAATAAACTATCGCCTTATAGCTGTTCTGTCCACACTTGAGTCATCCATGGTATCGGTTGATACCTTCTTCAGGAACGTCATGGAACTCAGCAGACAGATCAAAGTCGTTGGCTTTCGCCATCTGCAGATGGCATGCGGGACGTGGCGTCTACTTAGGAAAATATTAAAGGGTTCACCCAAAAATGAAAATTTGGTCATTAATTACTCACCCATATGTCGTTCCAAACCTGTATGAGTTGCTTTCTTATGTCGAACACAAAAGAATGGTCTGTGATAATTTGGAATATTTGATTTGAAGGTGTGGTAATCAAAACAGTTGGTGGTGCCATTGACTTCATAGTAGGAAAAAAAAACAAAATACTATGGAGTCATGCAACCACCAACTGTTGGATACCAGCAATCGTCAAAAATATATATTTTGTTCGAGCATAAGAAAAGCACTCATAAGGTTGGAACGACATGAGGGTGAGTACATGAGGGACAGAATTCAGCGAATTGTCTTTTTGGTGACAACTATCCCTGTAACACGACCGCGAGACCCTTGTGATTATGCCACATGAGAGAATTGTTTCAGAGTAAAGGGCAGTGGTGAAAAAGTAGGCCTACTGTAACCCCAGTTAAGCAAGGAAATGAAAGATATATTATATAATAATATATATAGATATCTATATATATAGATTAGATATAATATATATATATATTATATAGACTGTATATTAGGGCGTCAGTTCGAGTAAAATGTATCTAATTAGCCATGATGTGTCGCTTAATTATCTAATTAATACCAAATTACATGTGGCTGAAAAATACCCACAAGCTTAATTTAATTCATTTGGTTAAATGTGAAGTACAGACATTGCAAATAGTAGCTTTAGAAATAAATATATTATTTGATTCAACATAAAATTTATTACACATAAATGTTTAGGCTACAACTGCCTAACATAAATTATGGAACATAAAGATAATTGGAAAATTCCAGTTTTTTTGTTGTTCATGCATGGAAGTCATGGTAACCAAATCGCGTGTGCCCAAAAACAGACTTAAAAAAACACCCTTTTAGGGTCCACAATTCAGCAAGGCGAAATGATGACATAATACCATTTGTGGGGGGGAAGATCCCTGTAAAGTTTTTTTTCCCGTTTTTTTTTTTGAAAGGACCTCCGCACCTCGCCCCAATTTTTCTCTTTGTGTATGTCATGTAATTTATTACATGCAAAATTCCTATTCTGGGAACAAAAATGCCACAGAGTTAAAATGATAAACAAATAAAATAGTAAAAAGTAAAAAGTTAATAATTCAGTTTATATTTTAATTATAAAACTAAACATATATTTTATTTTAAAAAACTAAGGACTTTAATCTTTCCTGGCATTTATTCAGTATAAAGATAAGTTGGGATATCAATTTATCTATTTGATATACAACTATGTTCATATCTATTTTATTTTGTGTGTTTTATGTTTTGGTGCTGGGTAATATTTTAAAATTGAATGAAAAGAAAAGTAAATTAGAAATGAATAAGTCAAAAAGTTAAAAGCTGAAATGTTGATCTTATATGTTTGAGCACATCAGTTGTATTATTTGTTAACCTGAGCTATTCATAGCTTAGCTGTGTAAATAGTTTTTTATTAGGTGGGGCATGTTCAGGGAAATCGTCCTTACCAGCAAAAATGAAACTTAAATCACACTGGAACTTTATAATCAAATGGAAAAAGGAAATGGGACACCTTTCATCATGGACACACCTTAAAAAATATGCCATTTATATACCTGCTTTCAGGAAGAAGCAATCAGTTTCAAAAGCGACATCAGAGGTAAGGTACCACTTTGTCTTTGTGGAAATGGATCTACAGTGCTTTTGTTGGTCATTGCGTTTATAAAGCCTAAATAAAATTAACAACGACAAGAGAAATTAATTTTATATTGTAAATATAAATTACTTTTAAATGCCATTTTATGTGTGTTTGTCATTATGTCTTTATTTGTAAGTCTGTTTGCTAGTGATCTGGAAAAATTCTGCGCTTCTATTAATTTTTAGAGATTCGATTTGTCCTGGTTCAAACATGTGGGTTGAAGACGATTTGGGTCCAAGTGCTCCACCATGCCTTGAGAGTTTCAGAGAACCAGCAGATGGTAGAGTCTACAGAATGTATCATGGCACATCAAAGGAAGCTGCCAAAAAAATCAAAGTCTCTGGCTTCAAACCATCTTCTAATGGAATGCTTGGGCCTGGTGTTTACCTCAGCCGAGATCTAGATAAGGCTTCCAGATACCCTCTGGATCTAGAAGATGAGCATCAGAAAGTGGTTCTGAGAGTGAAAGTTGATGTTGGGAAAGTGAAGAAGATTGACCATCAAGGTCATCCACTGCAGTTTACCTGGCATGATCACGGGTACGACACTGCCTGGTGTCCTCCAAACTGTGGCATGGTGCGAAGTCGTCTTGAGGAAGACTGTGTTTGGGATCCAAAACGAATCACAGTCATTGGGGAAATATGCCCAAAAACCTAAGGAGCACATGGGGCCTGCCATGAGCCTTGCAGTGTGCTTTCCCATGAAGTGTAAAATGAATAGTTCTAAAATGTTTTTTGAAAATGTTATTCCAGCTGTTGAATATAAACCACTCCTGTGCTTTGAAATCATTATCATATTGTAATACAATGATATAAATGATGAATAAATTAAACATACTTCATTGACATATCTTTGAGTTGTTTTTATTATTTTATATTTAATGAATGAATAAAGATGAATAAGATATGAATACAAATAAATATGTATCATACCCCTCCCAAACTCCCAACAAAGGTGGAATATCCTGAGACCATGCATAACTTTATAAGATTTAGCAGCCAGTTAGCAAGCAGTTTCCATTCAAGAACATACATCAAAATACTACTTCCTTGTCTAGACAGAACTGATAACACCTCCCATACTGCCAACAGGTCAACCCTCCCCTTCGTTCCCCAACATGAAGCTTTGCCTTTTCTTTCCCACACACAAAACATCCCCCCTTTCCTCCCCCCCCCCAC